>JAJLTP010000132.1:0-38681 GCA_030568275.1 Lipomyces orientalis | reverse complement strand
GTATGTCATATGAACTGATCCTACGCAAGAGAAGACTAGTCTGAGGGATATTACCCATATTGAGTAGACTATCTTCACATGAGACGCGTAAGAATTACCTCATGTGAAGAATCACTTCTTCTTAAGGATTAGAGGCAATTCAGACTATCGCACAGTATTCTTGTGCATATATATAGAGGTCGTAATTACCTTGGATACGCGATTAGTCTATTGAACTAAGTCTACGGAGATCCAGCAACCCTTTTACTAAAGTTCTAATCGAACTTCCTTTCACTGTGCTCTATAAATCCATATCGCAAATTACAACACGCCGGGAACCCCTCAAACAAGTCTGCAGGCTACGCCGTCGTTGCCTTTATCTACCTGTTCCCTCCGGCTTACAACCTCGGTATGAATGGAAACTTGGTCCTCTACACCACTGAGATTTTGCCTTACAATCTCTGTTTGCGAGGAATGGCTGTTTACCAGTTCTGGACAGGCATGGTTTCCAATATGCAATATGCAATATTGCATTCAATTTTCGTATTGCAATAGTATTGTATTGCAGAATCGTATTTTGCGTATTGCAATAACGTATTGCAATAATGATTAGTAATAATGATTTCTGGTGATAATTTCTATAGAAGGACGTAGAGCAAACAATTAAATATATTAATTGGTACAGGCGAGATTCTTTTATTTTCCATGTCTAAGTTCGCCCACTCGTTTGGATGGCATTGCCAAAAGCCCGAGTTTAAGCATACCCTTCTAGAATTTCGTCTGAGCCATCTACGGTCTTAGCGCTATCGCTTTTTATAAGTAGGCTCTCAGCGTCCTCTTCCCGTATGATGGAACCCCTGCGTGTTTTTCCTGAGGACTGTAGGATCTCCTCAAGTAACTGAGCTTGAAGTCGATTGACTTGCCCAGTCATTACGTGTAATTGGCTCCCCGCCCTCAAGTGGTAAATCTAATCGCGATTTCTTCGCGATCCGGTTTTCAGGATCGGCCTCCTCGTCACTGCCGTCATTAAGCAGGTAATAGTTTGATTCTGTTAGGGTGCCGAAGACGGTTGGACACGGTAACGGATAACTCGCCTATTCCTCGGACGGTAGAGATCTCACAATCGCTGTCTGGCATATTGTTGTATGATATGATAGGATATCGGGTTAATCGCAACGGCATTGAAAAATATGGTAAGAAGACGTCGTGATTGACGCGTTACCACAACGCGTCATGATTGGCTGAATTAAAGTTTGACTATGGCGCTAGCGTCTTGGCATAATACGCGTTATTCGTAGTCGACGCTCCCAATCTTACTCGTTACGAATAAACAAAATTCCTGGGAATACGAATAAGGAAAATTTTTATTCGCTAACAACCCTAATTACAGCGGCAACGAAGGCTGAGACTAGAGTGATGTACGACTGGGATATTCCAGCTATGTGTTGCGTTATGCGATGTACTGTATCATATTTTGAGGCCCTAACCTTGACCACTAACCAATCATAGCGTTACGGGGACAGGCCATGACACTTACTATCGGCAGCGCCGTAATATATTCCCTTGACATCAGGATGATTAGAGGTATTTAGCAAAACTTTTTTTTTCATATCTAGTGTGGCGCGTCCTGCCTAATTGGGACCCCTAGCCCTAGGAAAGTAGCATTTATGAAATTTTCAATTTGGACATTTAGCATGTTTTGTAAATTTTTCAGTGTTTTAGAGTTTTGGCATAGGAAGTTGCTTCTCAAAAGGGAATAAGAATTTCTCAAAAAGTTTCATAACGTTATGAAATTTCTGAAATTTCACAAGAATGTCACATTCCTGATTGGGAAGGAGGCGTGGCGGTGTATACCCAAATAGGGTTTAGTGCAGAAAAAAAATGTGAAATATCGAGTTGCTAAATACCTCTATTGAAGAAAATGCTGTCAGCACCACGGCGCCGCCGCCCCTGAGTGCAACCCTGACGTCTGGGACCCTGGCTGCGCCACCGCTCCAGACCCAATGTTACTATTTTATATTTCGCGTTTTACTATTTCTGATGTTGTTGGATTTCGCCGTTTAATGTTTCGTTATCGTGTTGGTTTACTTACTTGACTACGGACGCTCGGAGCCAAGGGTTATATATTTGTCGTCACTCGGGGGATTTGATTGCAATGAACCGTTCTAGAAGATCTCTTCGCTAAATACAATTCTGGGATCTGGGGTCTCTGAGCGGGCGAACGTTGAGCAATGCATTTGTCGCTCCAATATTGCGCCGAGGCGAGCATGATATAAATCCGCCGAGGTCACGCGGGATCGTCGCTTTTGTCAAGATTATGATAAAGACTATTAAACTGTATTTTTCGCCACCAAGTTCCTTCAAAAGTCTCGTATGGTGCAACCAAATTCCGCGTAATTTCGGCACCCTAACCCTGTGCGTAATTCTAGAACTGGCAGCGTAAATGTGAGGCCAAGGAACATACGTGTGGGCCAATTTGAACTAGCGTAAACCTTGGCAACCGATGAACGTCTAATACACAGACTTGAGAGGTACTACTCGTTGTTGGCTATATGTGCAATACTCTTCTTCTTTTGAACAAGATGGACTTATGTTTTCTGACAGTTTACTCCGGCGTGTCTTCGTCCATGATAATTTGTTTTCGGGTCGATAGGCCTTCATGGAGTACCTCATCTGGGTCCACGATCTCTTCGGTGCTTAACTTGGCGACGACCGTGCCCGAGTCGCCTCAACCCGGATCACTGACTGCAGAAAGTTCGCGCGAAAGCGAAAACCACTTTACGGAGGAATTGAAGTGAGTCTCGTACGACTTTGTATTCAGCATCAGAATGAGTACGCCCGGAGATGGAAGTCGAAGGTTGGACAGACATTTCAAAGCTCTTTGTAAGCGCAGACTGGCAGGCCGGTGTCTAAACTGTATTTGTGCGCCACACAAGAAGCCTCGCAGTGCACTCTACTTATACGTTCGCTTAAGTTTTCTCTTTGCTAGTAACAGTTACGTGTCATTTTTTTAGCAGCAGTTGCTTAGCTATAATAAATGTTCTTCAAGCGACTGAGTTATCAAACAAGACATTGTAAAACGCTATTACAGTCTCAGATAATCGTCTAGAGAAGGTGGTGCGCAACTGAACGACTGCGAAACCCTCATTGCCGCGCTGGAGACAGGTATGAATATTGGTCAGTAGGACTTAGACCAGATAAATAGCGCCAACCAGAGTCAACTGTAGGGCTGTTGCGAATACGAATATTAGAAATCAGCAATATTCGTTAGTCATATTCGCAATTCACAAGCATTGCGAACAATATTCGCTAAATTTATTCGCAAGTTTAAAGTATACGAATAATTATTCGCAGGATAAGCTGTTGCAGTTATTCGTTATTCGCAAATTATCACGCGACGCAGCTAAAATAAGCTAGAGAGTCGACTAATTATAATAAGTTTACATAGTCCAGCTGGCTAAAGCAACGTCATCTACCAGGTGGTCCCCTAGCCTTTTCTTAGGAAGTTCTTAAATCCTCTACTATTTTATCATAGAACGCTACGCCAAGAGATTTGCTTCGTTGCACCTTTACTTCCGCAGAGCATTCCGCAGATGAAACACGCGAGCGGGCAAATCTAGAGAACTCCATGAAGCCTGAAACAATGAGGATTCTAAGGGTACTAGATGATATATATAAGCCGTACTTACGTCCCCGAACTATCGGTTATACAGATAAAAGATTTCGGTTACATTAGTGCTAGTGAAATCATCATATACAGTTAGCATCTCATTTTATAGATAGCAGACCGTGTTGGAGATAGAGTTTCACGCCAGTCGCTCGACGGGTGTGCGGCTCATGAGGTTAGGGTCTCGACGCCTCGAGACACTTCTCGAGGCATCTGGTCGACTCTCTACACTGCGTCATCAGTTGTAGATATTTGTTCTTTTTGCATTCTTTTGTGTTCGCTTGTGTTCTTTGTTGTTTTGTAGACGAACTGGCTCCGTGGTATGTAAGGAGCCCACGTCGCCGGTTCTGTAGCTAGTTCTTCAAGAGACATATAGTATAGCATACCCCAGTATACTTGCACACTTAGTCATTTTTGCCCAGCCCGAAGATCAGCTCAAATGGATACCGCCAAAGTAGAGGTGGATACGATTACGGTACCGTCAAAATTTAGTATTATTCGTATCGCAAAACTGAGAACTTAATCGTAAAGTAATCGTATAGTCAACAAAAATTCGTAGAGTAATCGTATTCCTAATTGGGTCAGGGTTTAGGGTGAATCACTTACGGATGTTACTGACCTGGTGAGGGAAAATGGTTTAATCTCAGTCACAACGCCCAGAATTGACGGAGCTTTGTTTTATATACTTTTGACGTCATATTACAGTAGATCTTATGCTCGAGCATGTATTGCTTCTAGTCCTAACCCAGAGAACGTTCTTCAAAATGGTTCTTTTGCAGTGGACCATTTTTCGCAAGCGGGAGCACAACTAACGACAAACTTTCTTGAGAAGTACATCCTCATCGATGGCATCGACCTTCTTCTGAGGGAAGTCGGTAACTACATCTGGGAGGACAGCGTTGAGATCCCAGCACAGGTTTTTTGGACGCCCAATTTGACTCACGTTTTCTGGGAGCTACATGGGGTAGGTTATTGTTTAGTTTTACTTCAGAGAACAAAAGCTAATATGGCACAGTATGGAATTGAGAAATATGTACCATTGCTGGCAGGAAAGAATGGCGCGCAGGAAATGGCATCGAGCATCGGGTCAACTTTTTTCGTGCTTGACACCCCAGATGAAGGTGCCGCTATTGTCGGAGACTATCGTGAGACATTGACGTACCTACTCGGAACTTACTATGACTGGTTGACGAATTGGGCCAATTCCTATCTCAATCTCCAATTCTCCGGGCAGATTGGATACAATCTCCCAGTTGATATGCTGACCAATATACCCCGTGTCAATGCCCCCGAGACCGAAACTCTTTCTTTCAATAACAATATGGACGCATTTAGACAATACTGTGGTGCAGCTAATCTCGCTGGCAAACGTGTCATATCAATGGAGCTAGGATCTGACTACCTGGAGACATATACTCAGACCTGGACAGACTTGCTGAAGGATGGGAAAAGAGCCTTTGTGACAGGTGTCAATCAAGCAATATTTCATGGAGCACCGTACTCACATACGTATCCGAATACTACATGGCCGGGATACACGACTTTCTCGTACTCTTTCGCCGGACATCACTCCCGACATCAACCTGCGTGGGACGTAGGTTATGCGCAGGCTATTAACTACGTCGCACGAACACAGTTTGTCTTGCAAACAGGTGTACCCAAGGTCGATCTTGCTTTTTGGGATAAAAAAACAGCTGAGTTTGCCTATCCTAATACGTCGTACAGTCCGAGTGATCTTTCTACAGCTGGATACACATATACGTATTTATCTCCCGACAACTTCGCCTTGGATGTGGCGCAAGTACGAAATGGGATTCTAGCACCTACTGCTCAATCTTTCCGCGCCCTCATTGTACGCGCGAATGACACTTTAACTGTTGACGGGGTTCTTGCGCTTCAGAAGTTCGCGAGGGCTGAGTTACCTATTATTTTTTCAGGAGGCATACCAACGGTTTATAATACACGTAACGGCAAGGCCACTGAGCACACACAAGTCATATTGGAAAGCATTTTATCGCTGCCAAATGTGTACAAGGTCTCATACGAATCTCTAGCATGCGCAGTGGCTTCAATCGGAGTCTCACCGCGCACCAAGGTGAACACTAACGGGACGTGGTTCACACATTGGCGGGAAGACTCAAATGGGGACGTCTACGTTTTTATTTACAATGATGGAGTTCCGAGCGTTGGTAACATTTCGTTTGAGACAACGCAGTGGCCAACATTTCTCAATGCGTGGACCGGAGAGCAAACCCCAGTGGTTTACTACACAGTTGATGGGTTGTACACAACGATCCCCTTTTCGCTTGGCGACACAGAAACCGCTATTATCAAATTCTCCAAGGAAGCTAATGTTCCTCATGAGCATATTATTTCCACTCCCGATGTCGAGCTTCATTCCAGGCACGCTGCAACCAGTGGTCGGCCCTCTGTGCGAATATTTGCGCATGGAGATGTAAATCAGCCAATCGTACTATCTAATGGGTCTCTGGTGGAAGTGCATTCTCCAGTTCCGAATGCCTTCTCTCTCGAGAATTGGACACTTACTGTCGAACAGTGGTTACCACCTACCGACCTCTATAATGTTGAAATTGTTGCCGATAAGAGCAATATCACCTTCGCTCTTCCAGGCTCCAATCTGGAGCCTTGGTCTTCAATATCTGATTCATTGATCCATGTATCAGGCATAGGATACTACAGCACAACTTTCCAGTGGCCTCCGTCAGCTTGCACCCACGACCAAATAGGGGCACTGCTAACCCTTCCGCCTATTTCTCAAGGCATTACTGTTTCACTCAATGGGAAAGATCTACCGAACGTGGACATTACACATCCTATTGTCGACATTTCCGCGTATGTGCAACAAGGTAAGAATGTCTTGTCAATCTCTGTCGCAAGCACTCTATGGAATGTCTTAGTGCCGATTTGGCCAAAGCTCAGATCGGGTGGGACGACTGCTAATCCATCCGTGGAGGGCTTTCAAGCGCTTGGTTATGGAGATCTGCAACATTATGGGATCATTGGAGAGGTGCAAGTCATACCGTATGTTGGTTTAGATTTGTGAAGCAATTGTGATTTTGTGGAGGAATAGAGGATGTGGTCGTTGACCTTCGTAGTAAGTAACGAACTACGCACTATAAAAAATGCACACACACTCTCTCTCCAGGGTAACCGAGACTACCATCCTCACATACTCTTTCCAAATAACGTTTGGCGCTAAATTATCAAAGGAAATCCTCTAACCTAATTAGACTAGGGTAATCATTTAGATTTGTCCGATCAAGGCGGATAGGAAGGCGGATTTATTCGAGACGACGGAGGATGAGAATCCGACAAACTTGTAATGGTCGATGACGGATGACGGATGTAAATCCGCCAAACTTGCGATGGCGGATGGCGGATGGCCGATACGGTCAAATTAGGCGGATATCCGCATCCGACACAACCCTACAGTTTAAGGGCCTGATTGTTTTTTTTAATGGTCCTCCCATTTAAGGTTCTAAAAAAAAAAAAAGAATCGCCCCTTCTAATGGTACTCCCATTATACCCAAAAAGAATCAGTAGCGTTCAATGGAGCTCCCATTTTACTAGTGTAAATGGAGTTGAAAATGGCCACAGCGGAGGAGGGATTTGAATTAGAACGCGCGGCAAGAGTATCTGGACCAGCTACTTAACTGTGGCCATCCTGAACGCATTAAGAGTGCCTTAAGGATGTCTCGAGATACCTTTTTTTCCATAAAACACTGGCCTGTAAACCAGACCCAGTTGACAGCCTCTATACCTGTGTCAGTGGAGCTGAAACTAGCAACCTTCCTCCATATCGTCTCCCGGCCACCTTCACAAAGATATACTATGGAACGCTACTTTGTCGGAAACAGGGTATTCAGCGAGTAAGCTACCTATAACGGATTTGAAACCAGACCTTAACTAACTGCTAGTAGATCATTTCATGAAGTTCTGGATCACTGCTAATTCTTTACCCCGCCTTTGTCAAACTCCCTGATCTTAATACTCCTCTTGCATCTCGAATCTCTGACGACCCTCGATTTTATCCCTGGCTTAAAGATTGTCTAGGAGCTTTGGATGGTACATATATTGCCGCTCTTCTAGCGGCAGTGACCGGGGAAGGGAAGAGACAGTAATTGTATCTTCTTCACGAGGCTCTATAAACTGTGTCGGCGGTATAATCTCAGGGCAGCTTCTCTTATTAGTACGGGCAGGGCTTTGTCGGATTCTGATATCCGCCTAATTTGACCCAATCCGCCATCCGCCACCCTGGCAGGTAATCCGCCAGACGGCATCCGCCATTACAAGTTTGGCGGATCCTCATCTGCCGTTTTGTCGAATAAATCCGCCTTCGTATCCGCCTTGATCGAACAAATCTACTAATGGCTACACTAGCCTAATTAAGTTAGACATTAGCCTAATAGGGTTAGATTTTGATTTTTTTAGTTTGGCGCCAAAGATGCTTTACTCGGGAACCAAAGTTCCACCGGTTTTCGTTAATGAGTCTCATAATAAATAATAAAAATATTTCGGTGTCAAGGCTACGTAGACAGTGTACTTACCAACACATTCGTGCCGGCGTCGAGGTCAGTCCTGACAATTTCGAGGAATTTAATCCAAGTTTTTCAAATCTTGAAAACGAAGCTCGAAATTCCATAGATAACTTAGCTCATTCGAACAGTGCGACATAAATCCTTGCGGAAATCGAAGTGTTTCGAGAATATACACTTCTCAGCTACATTACAGTGAACCTTGGACCTGACCTTAAAAACTCCACATCGATCTTTCCTAATTATATCCGCCTTATCCGCCGGCGGATGGCGGGTATGGCGGATAATTATCCGCCAATTTGGGACATGCCGGATATTTATTCGACTCCCCATCCGCCATCTTAAAATGCGGCGGATATTTATTCGCGGCCGATAATTTGGCGGATAGAATCCGCCATATCCGCCATCCGTCAACAGCCCTAGTACGGGCCATTTCAAAATATCAAATATTGATACGAAAGAGAAATCAGAGGGAGAAAATGGCGTCGCCGCGTCGCGTTACGCGCTTGTAGGCTCTCCCAAATTTATGGATCACGTGCAGATTCAAATGGCAGCTCCATTTTAAATTTAAATGGAAGCTAAAATGGGAGCTCCATTAGAAGGAAAAAATGGCCCGCCCCTAAATTGAGCTCCCATTTCAAGAGGGAAACCCTGACCCTAAATGGAGCTCCCATTTGAAAAAGTAAATGGGAGGGCCATTAAAAAACAGAATCAGGCCCTAAAAGAAATTACTTGACAGTAAAATCTGACAATGTAATTCTTCTATAAGTAGGTATGGGTCTTGGGGCCGGCTAACACCACTGTTCCAACTTCAAACACGTCTTTTTCCAGCAATGGGAATCGAAGAAGCAAAATAATTATGGACAATGAAGACCAGATGCAAACGGCTCTTTCAGTCCTGCAAATTAGTGAGTGTAGCAGCATTAACGCTTCTGCTGCTCAATCCTATGTTAGTCTATCTACTCTTCAAACGACGCGTCTCCGAGGAAATCACAGTTTCAAGCTGACAACTGGAGAGTGTCACACAAATGCGGAGGAGAAGACTCTTGCGCGCTGGATCTCTCGATATGCTATTACAGGAAACCCGGTTCCTCATGCATTCTGCGCATGGAGGACTTGCAATTGATTCAGGTAGAGGACAAGGAAGTGAGGAAGTCCCGTTCTATTTCGTGACACTATATGAAGAGATAAGAATGGCAGTGAGTGATAGAGGTCTCCTACAATACAACAAGTACTTGAAGAAAACACTTGGTCTAGCCTAGCTTAGCTTTACTAACCGGCTGGGTGACCCTACCGCTCATCTAGAAATTCGCAGGACAAATTATTCAGACTCACTTATTGTAAACGGAATATACAAATATTATTGGATCAGTGCCATGGTTCTCACTAAATTTGACGATAATATTCTTGGCAATGGCAGCTTCCACTCATTAATCACAATGCAAATGAAAAAAACTGATGTACCTTATGGCATGTAGTCTCGGTGGAAGTAAATCCGAGGAACCGCACCGCTCACGTGCATTAGCCGGCCGCTACCCCGTGCTCAGTCCTTCGTGCGAGGCGTGGAGTTTCGGCAATCGGCCAAACATTCCCTCGAGTTTTTCTCCCGATGGTTAGAACGGCCGAAATCACCAATCGGGCCGACTCAACCCCCGTAAATCCAGTAACAATCTTCAGCTACATTTATGTATAAGAGAAGGCCGGCTAGGGGGAGGGGGTGTGCCTTCTAATGTCTCCTACTTCTAAATTCTCGGTGAAGCAGATCGATTATCAATATGCCCTCCACAAACGGGTCATCGGTAACAAATTTTCCTGTTATCAATTCGGTTCGCACATACCTTATTGAAGGGAAAGGAGTTGGAGGTGACTATCACAATGTCGAGCGTGGCCATTGGTCGGTGTTCATTAGATAATCATAAAGGTTCTGAATCTGAAACTCACATTTGACAGGCTAATCGACAATTCTATTTCCAATCCCATGTCGCGATATGATCAGTATAAATCTTCACGCGTTAGTTGGGGTATTAATGTTTTGGGGTCGTTCTGCGTCGAGCTGGAGGCTTCCGATGGTTCTCTTGGGTTTGCAACTGGCTTTGGTGGTCCTCCAGCATGTTGGTTAGTTAAAAACCACTTCGAGAGGTTCATCATTGGCACGGATCCTCGTGACTACAACTTGCTTTGGGAGCAGATGTTTCGTGCCAGTATGTTTTACGGCCGCAAGGGCTTGACTATTGCAGCTATCAGTGTGATTGATCTTGCACTTTGGGATCTACTGGGTCATATTCGTCAGGAGCCGGTTTACAAGATGATTGGTGGAGCAACAATGAAGCGCATCAATTTCTATTGTACAGGCTCCAGACCTGAGAGTGCGAAGAGCATGGGATTTTGGGGTGGAAAAGTTCCCCTACCGTTTGGGCCCGATGACGGGCAGGAAGGACTAATTAAAAATGTGAAGTTCTTATCGGAGCACCGTGAAGTTGTCGGTCCAGACTTCCCGTTGATGGTCGACTGTTATATGTCGCTCAACGTCCCTTATGCTATACAGCTTGCCATTGCCACGAAAGATCTTAACATTAATTGGTTTGAAGAGGTTTTGCATCCGGACGATTTCGATGGCTTCAAGCAGCTGAAACAGGCGTGCCCGTGGATGAAGTGGACGACTGGAGAGCATGAGTATACGAAGTACGGTTTTCGCAAGCTTATCGAAAATCGATGCGTTGATATCATTCAACCGGACGTCATGTGGCTCGGTGGTATGACAGAGCTCGTCAAAGTAGCCGCACAGGCAGCAGCATATGATATTCCTGTTGTCCCTCATGCTAGCGGTCCATACAGTTACCATTTTGTTGCTTCGCAAAATAATACTCCATTCCAAGAGTACCTTGCGAACTCTCCAGATAGCCGCTCAGTTCTACCCGTATTTGGCGGTCTTTTTATTAACGAGCCTATTCCTGTCAATGGATACCTGGATATTTCGGTTCTAAATAAGCCTGGATTTGGATTGGAGAGAAATCCGGCGGTGAAGTTGATTCCTGGCGACTTTATTCTTTCTCCTAATCCGGAGAAACCAATCGTAATTGAAGAATCGAAAATATGATATATACTTATTATGCTTAGATAATGCTGGTCGATCTCATTTGCTCATAGTAGATATATTATTAATGTAAACTGAATTCAAAAAGAGAGATTTTGTTGGTGAAGTTGGCTGACCAACGCGCGCGTCACTGATACAATACCTGCGTCGAGCGTGGCCTTGGAGAGACTATTCAATTGTGGGAGGATATGCTGGGAAGTGAGGCGGATCTCGCTGAGTGCGGAGACGAGTCTCAGTTGCTGCGTGACATGTAAGGGATTAGGGTTCGAAGTTTTACGAATAATTACGAATAACTATGGAGCTCCCGCAAAACGTCACATCTCCCGCTAAATTTCGTCAGAGGCTATCCAATACAAATCCTTCTCGCAGCGATCAATCTGGCGATGTAAAATAGTCAGAGAGTAACTAAATTCGCTCGCTGGTCCACTAGGCTGGAGCATGAGCCACTTCTTCCAATCATCTCGAGCCATCCAGATGAATCTTAGCATTGTACCGTTCCCCATCGGCGTCATTCGACAATTTACAATAACTAGGCATCACCTAATAGTCAAATAATTCATGGAAAGCTGCTCCAATGCTTTAGGTTTTGCAGCTAAGTGTGTTCCTGGAATGACGGATATCAAATATGTCCGTTGTTTATTAATTAGATGGGCTACTGTCTCTCAGCCAGGTACCAGAACAAATCACATTATCCATATGCTGCTACGACCAGGCTATTGATACTAAGGTTATATATGCTCAAAGTTGATCTACGGCATGAATGTAGGCAAGGCGCCTGTAACTCGTTTTATAGTCCGAAAGAGCACGGCGCCCAGCTCTAGTACAGAGGTAGATGCATAGTCGAAATATATTCTTATGTCCGTTATTAATCAATCACCATTGCTGTCCACATAGACGCTACCCCCCCCCGGTACGAAGTTCCAATTAAGAGACCCCCCCAAGACTACAGAATTTACAGAATTTGCGTAGCCTGTCATATTTCCATTCGTATCCGCTGCCTTTGGCCAATTAAACCATTCAAAGATATTAGCCGTATCCAATCGTTGAGACGGGCTAATTTGCTGCTGGTCAATGCTCTCAAGGGAAGTACGATCCATTGTATGTGATAGATTCATCGATACGTTGTCAGTACTGTCAGTGAGAGTGGCACCTGTGGTATCACTCTCGTCCGAAACAGCGTTTGGCCGTTGACAGAGTCGTCCGGATGATGCTGAGACACTATCACATTTGCTCTTCGACATGGACAACAAGAAATCCAGATCAGACGCTGTCCTGCGCATATCAGACAGGATTTTCGCGCTCGCCATCCTCTCTCTTTCATCTGTATCATTTTCATTGGGATCATGCTCCCGGATCTTACTTAGCCAGCCTTCATCGATAACCATTAATAGCAAATCCGAGTATCTTCGGGCTACGCTCCAGTACTGCCCCATTGCGGACAATGTTCGCACTAAGACAGTAATATCATCGGTCAGCATTGCCTTCGCCGTAAAAGAATGCACGATGGATAGTCGAGCAGTAACCCAAAGCATCCACGCATAATGCGGACCGAGACACTTGTAGAACTTTTCGGGATCAGAGGTAATAAATTTTGCTAATTCAACGACATTCGCGACTGCTGTGAGACAGCATTCGCGCGCAGGATAGCTCGTCCTAAATTTTGAAGACTGCTGGTAAGGGTAGCCGACAGCCGAGTTGATTCTCACTACTGCTCTGTCAACGTATTAGTCTCAGTACAAATGCGGTAATATGTTCAGACTCACGTATTGTACAATGAATATACCAAAATCCACAGTGGATCAGTACCACAGTTTTCGTTAAACTTGGCGATAATGTTCTCAACGCTCGAGTACTCTTTCGGCAAAGACAGTTTCCATTCATCGATCACAACGCAAAATTTTCGAAATTCAAGATGCCATCTTTCTACGTCCTGCGACGACTGAATGTTGATAGGTCGACGAAGAAACTCATGAATTGCAGAAATAATGCCGAGCAACTCGATTTCAAACGCGAATGGCTCGGCCGCAGTAAATTCCTCCGTTGTCCCCGGGCTAGGAATTGGCACCTGCGTCCTAGACATACAAGAGAGCCAGGACTGTGATGAAAGGTGACATAATGAATCAGCCGATGACGAGGGTGGAAAACTAGGCAGTCGCCGCATAACTTCCGATGTGGGAATGTTGAAGTTAAATGAGCTCGAAACTGAGGAATATCGATCCAGTACATAAGCGGCCCAGAAGAGTCGCCGACGTCGCTCTTCGGTAGCGGCATCGATGCTCTCTGGAATTATTGGAACTCCTTTTGTGGATATCGACTCTCCCGATTCGGAGTTTAATGGTGTTAACGCACCCGAATTCAGTTTTTCGCGATTGAGACCAAGCTTCAGGGTGATAGAAGAGATCATCGAAAGTATGGCCCAACACTTCGGACCATTAAACTCGCCGACAGTGTCTATTGCAAGAACTATCATGGCTTCCAGAGATTCGACTGTGGGCAATTCGAGTGCTAAATGCGTAATTTTTTGTTTTGCACACGTATGGTAATCCTTTACCCTCTCCTTAGATACTAACTCGTCCGGCAGAAATCGAACTGCAGCCGCGAGAATGGCATAAATGAGAATAGGCGCATCGGGCGCTCGTGAATTAGAAGGAAACAGTCTTGACCATGTCTTCTCAGGATCAAGGACTGGTATCCAACTGTTAACATTATCAAAGTAGAGCTGCACGACCATCCGAAGGATGTCATCAGGCGGAAGATCATTTTGCGATCGTACGCTTGCCACCGCCGGCGAACTACAATCAGACTGGATAAGTGTAGACGGGGAAGCATCTGATGGTCTGCCATCCACAGATATTGCTGCGGCCGAGTCTGGAATATTTCGAATGTTACTAGTGTGAGCACTCGTAGTTAACGGGCTACTCATCTGCACAGTTTCCCACTGTGACTGTAAGCTCTGAATAGACTGCACAGTTGTCAGCACGACAGTCTCCAGTCTCTCCAGTCTTTCGATCAGATCTCGGCCGAATCCTGCCTTTATTCCTGGTTTACGTTTCTCAGCGTAGACGCACAAGACTCCTACAAGCCAATTAGATCAAGGTTCCCCGTATTGGGTCTTATATACCATTCTTCGTACACCATCCACAAGCTGGACGAACTCGATCACAACGAACTTTTCGCTGTTTGCATATAGTACACCTCGTAAGCCGCCGTTAGTAGACTATTTGAGTTGGAGGATGGAAGCACTTACGAAAGAGATATTGCTTGGTTCTCTGACAACGGCTCTTCGCTGCCAACAGTAGCAGCTGACTCACTTACACGACGCCTCTTACGCGACACCGTAGAGTGTTCCATGAATAACGCACCAAGAATTGTGGGACATAAAGCCGGCCCGGTGTAACAGCTGCCCGAGGTGGGACTTTATTTGGGGAAAATCCAGTGGCGACTTGCGCTAATCATGCGGCTTCAAAGCGCGGGGTAGCAAATTCGGCAATCGGCTCAATGTTCACACGAGTCGTCGTGTGAGTTATCAGCATACAGTAAATAAATCTTCAGGGTTCGGTATTAAAACTTTAAGGTCATGAGGGTGTTTAAAAGAGATTTTGTCCTGATCGACAGTCAAGCAACATCGCGAGATATAAAATATTATAATTAGTTGGCTCGACTTGAATCAAAATATTCAGAAGTCTAATTTTTGTCGGTAATAATTAATTTATAGTGTGGAAGACCATAGGCGGAATAATTTACTTGGCATCGTAACTTCAATTAACATTAGCGGTTACAAAGATTTTCCGAATTTGGATTAGTGCAGGAGCAATACGACCGAAGACGAGCCTAAGTAATCTGAGTTCAGTAAGCCATTCTCTGGTTGGCAAAAGTACGCAAAGTGTATGCCACTGCCAGCACGTATAAAATGAAATATACTGTCAGATATAGATTCAACGATCATATATGAGAGACAACAACGCGAAGGGGAAGAAGTTCAACGACCTTGAGGAGCAGAACATGTAAGATTTGAGGATGGAAGAGTGCATTGTGTTGTAAACTATTGTCCGGGTGAATGAGCTAGCTTCGGCGCAGTTAGTTACTCGGGTTGGATAGATTGCACGAAGGTAGGTGGAGCGGGCATGGCTAGTGACGATTGGCGTCATGATCTATACTCTTATTCTCAATCTACCTACTTCCAGCTGCAAAAGGTAATAGATACACAAAACTCAGCTACTTGGCATGACCAAACAAACCTACAACCTCGACTTGATGAAAGGTGGAGTAGCGAGCTTATTATGAGCTTGGCTTGACAGATTCGTATCCGTATCTATATCCAGAAGAAACGGGCTTATCCGTATCCATATCCGTCATATCGCCATGGCCATCGCCTGCAATCTGTGTGTCTGTTCTTGCTGCCTAACAAGAGTCGCGTTCTGCTGGGCCAGCATTTCCTTTTGTTGTTCGATGGACTGTTGCAACAATTGTACGTAATCGTTTTCCATATCTGTTGATTGTTAGGGTTCGGTTCGGTTAACGTGTTGTGTACGACACGGCCACGGATAGTTGATATAATGTGAGAAGTCGGCGGGATTTGCACTATATGCTACGCTAGCTGGATAGCTTGTAACAATATAATTAGAATATCAACTATGAGGACTCGGCGGGGACGCAGCGCACGTTAATATCCCCTCTTGCGCCCCCTTCCGAATAGGGCTGTTGCGAATACGAATAGTCGGCAGAATAATTGGGCCACCCATCTTCCTCGCTCTATTGCATGGCGCGTATTCTTCCTCTTCGGGTCTTTCAACATTGCGGCGTTCGTGCAGTGAGTCACCGCCACTCTATTATCTCAAAATTGGTCACACACGTAACTACGCGGCCTTTCAACTTCATATGATATGAGATTATTTGAAGAACATATCATATACATATTAGTTGATAAAATCAACTCATGTATGGTAATATCATACTACTTCACAAACTGTTTTCGTCATGATTTTGGAAAATCATCACAAAGACGCTTCCAACTTGACCAATGGAGCCATAACAGGCCACCATTTCTCCCATTCAAGGTCATTGTCGGGGAAACCTCCGTTTAATGGTGGTCGACAGCCATCGCTGTCGCCGAACCCTAGCACTCGACTCACTGCCTCTTTAATTCCAACTGTACCGAATTTGACAATTAATTCCTCTGCGGAGGATACCAAGTATTGGATCTCATTCGCCTTGTCCCACTTCCCTTCTTGCACTAGATTGAAAATATACAGGACGGACTTAGGAAAGAACGCTGCCAGTCCATCAATCGCACCGGCGCATCCAACTGCAAGTACTGGAAGCAATTGTTGTCCCAGTCCAGTGAACACTCTGAACCCACTTCGTTTAACCACAGGATTCTGAGCGACTATGATGTGATGCGAAATATTTCCGTGCGAGAACTTAGCGCCTACGATTTTGGGATGTGCAGCCAGTTTAGAAATTGTCTCTGGAGTGACCACCACGTTGTTTGACACTCCTGGGTAGTAATATCTATTGACATTAGCAAATGAATCGCTTCGCGGAATGCATAAACGCACATCATAATTGGAATCGGAGACATATCGGCTACAGCGGTATACCAATCGATGATACCTCTCTGAGTAACACAGGATGCGAAATATGAAGGAACAAGAACCATTCCCCATCCTCCACCCGACTCTCTTGCCTCAGTCAATATGGTGACAGTCTCATCGACGCTGTTACTCGCTGTTCCAACTATGAGCGGAAAGTCGTCGAACCCGTTCTTGGCCAATCCTTCCTTTACATAAGAGACCAACTGAGTACGTTCCGATCGCGTCAGATGAACTGCTTCACCAGTAGATCCAAGCAGCACAAGACCTCTAATTCCAGCTTTTGCTAGGTATACTGAGTGCGCCAATTGCGTCTCAAGGTCGAGTGCAGGCGCAAATGTGTTTTTATAAGATGTAGAGCCTTTGGATACGAAGAAAGTAGGTACAGGGACGTATATTCCTGGAGGCGGTGCAGCTATATTTGTCATGACGTCTCAGATATAATGGGACTCGGACGACGAGACAGTCGACAGTAGTTGCAGATTATAGATGACGAAGATCTATTTCGTGGCTATATAGCAAGGATCAACGGAACAGTAAAACCCCCTCTCGAAGATTAATCAGGACCAGATCATCAGTCCATCTGGCGCATAGATGACCCGAGATTTGCCCGGTTTACTAAGTTTAACTGTCGCGATGTGATTACGTCACAATGCAACAGTGCTCAATCTGCTTAAGTGGCTCGCCTATCGGCTTAAATTGTGCCGACCAAGTGAACCTTCTTCGGAGCTAGTTTTAGTTTGTAAAGTAGACTTACATCGCAATGCGGTTTATTTCCGCGGTGATTCGCACTGGTCCAAAAGTCTCTTCGTGGTTTTATCAACGGAATAGCTTCATGCAACTAAGGATTGGAAGCACGCAGAATGATTGATTCTCACGTTCACTTGTTTGCAGGACCGCACCTCGATCAGTTGGCCTGGATGACATTAGACAACCCGCTGCGATCGCCTCACCGTGTGGACGAATATATCAATTCTTCGAAGCCAATTGCAATTACCGGAATTGTGTTTATCGAAGTAGATCGCAAGCACACGTCTACAGATTGGTCTCAGCCAATTGCAGAGTATGAATATATATGTCGCATAATCACAGGCAAACTACTTTCTGCAGAGGGCGCAATATCCAACAGAACTGCGGGTGGAATCCCGGTTGTCGGTATGGTCCCATGGGCACCGATTCCATTCGACTTTGCAAGGTTTGAGGGCTACGTTTGCAAATTGAAACAGATCAATGCAGAGTGTTTCAAATATGTCAAAGGATTTAGACATCTAGTTCAGAACGACCCACGGGGAACCATGCTTACGGATGACTTTATCAGCGCTTTGCACTGGTTAGGTTCGCATGGTTTTGTGTTTGAACTTGGTATTGATTTGCGATCCGGTGGACTTTGGCAATATGAGGAGGCTGTGGAAATGATGCGTCGTGCTCCCCACACACGATACATTATCGATCATCTTGGAAAGCCAGATCTACGCATTCCTCGAGGAGAAGTATCCAGTCGAAAAGAGTTTTTAGGATGGAAATATGCGATGATTGAGTTTGCCAAACATGATTCATATGTGAAGCTTTCTGGTGCATTTTCGGAACTTCCTCCTATTAAGGAATACTGTAAGGAGGATCTTGACAATGCAGTCGAAGTTGTGTATTCATGGGCTAAGACTGCATATGAAATCTTTGGAGCGAAAAGAATTATGTGGGGTAGTGACTGGCCGGTTTGCAAACTTAGCGGTAAGAAAGATGCGCTAAGGAATTGGAAATATATCTGCAATCGCTTGGTTGACCGAATCGGATTCTCAGACGAAGAAAGGGAGTGGGTGTGGGAAAAAACGTGCATAAAGGCATATAATTTATATATACCAAAATAGGAATTAAATATATAAGTAGTTGTGCTATTTTCTCTCGTTTCAGCCATGTGACTGAGTAAGGACTCACCGGACTAGACCTGAACCATGGTGGGCAAGAGTTGTCACGTGATAGTCTCATTCAATAATCGTTGGCATTAATTTCCTCGGCATATTAATCTACCGAGTCAAGCGGCAGCGATGGTCCGTCTATCGCAGGACTTAATGTCTGGGACCATCTCGTATGCTCAACTTGGCTCAGTCAAGTCATTTCCAGATCTCTCTTTTGTACTGTTTGAAATAATAATGGCATTTACACGTCTCCTAGTTGACAAAGTTGTTGCCATAACTGGGGCAACGACCGGCATCGGGCGCGCAATTGCTCTGGAGATGAGCAGACAGGGTGCCAGAGTCGCAGTTAATTACTACCCCGACGAAACACAGACCGCGAACGCTATGTCATTAAAATTAGAAATCTTGGAGATCGTGAAGGTGGACGGCGATGCATGGTTCCATGCTGTTGCGGGAGATATTTCTTCACCTGAGTCAGGGCGACAGTTGGTTAAAGAAACGGTCGAGAAGTTTGGCAAGCTGGACGTTTTTGTTTCAAATGCAGGAATCTGTCCGTTTTACGATTTTTTAACTATCACAGAGGAGATTGTGTATAAGACGGTTAACACAAATCTCACGGGTGCGTACTTTGCGGTCCAGGCAGCTGCACGTCAAATGAAAGAACAAGGCACAGGTGGAAGTATCATTGGGATTTCGAGTATCTCTGCTCTAGTAGGTGGTGAGTATCAAACGCATTACACTCCTACGAAAGCCGGTATTTTGAGTTTGATGCAGTCATGTGCTGTTGCCTTGGGGAAGTATGGTATTCGCTGCAATGCATTGTTACCTGGAACCATTCGGACAGGAATCAATGAGGATGACTTGAGCGGTGACAAAGGCGAGAAGATGAGCCTGAGGGTACCACTTGGTCGACTTGGACTGCCAGACGATTTGGCTGGACCCGCGGTGTTTTTAGCAAGTGAAATGGCACGATATGTGGTAAGTGCTAGTGGTCCACTGGTTGAGGTTTGATGCTAATGGGCTCACAGACTGGAGCACAAATTTTGGTGGATGGAGGGCTTTTTGTAAACTTGCAGTAAGCATTAGTATAGTCTCTTTCGTCGACTTTATTAATTATTTCTACTACTTCTATTCTCATTATCGTCGATAACATGGCGGAACATTTCATGGTGACCATAACATATATCAAGTGCAAGACATTTGTTTATAAAACGGCCAACCAAACAATGACGCGACATCCATTTCGAGCGACAAGCCATCGACCTATGACGTCCCTCATCCATCAACTGGTATCCCAGAGACACTCCGCACTCTGCTTTCTCGATTTAGATAGTAGAGACAGAGACACCTAGGGAATGACACCTGTGGTCAAATCAATAATCTTCGAACAGCTGCTTGGAACAGTGCCAATTGTGAGAATAAACTTTGAACACTAAGAATATAAGATGTAATTTGCTATTGCCGAAAGAGTCGTCATATGTCCTAGATTACTATTGACTTTCTTGGCGGTTGGCTCTCGATGTTCTTTGCCCAATAGCAGTGGTTCGAATCCTGGACCTGCACCAGAGCTATATAATATGCTCCTTGCAGCATATGTTCAGTTATTGTACTCCTTGTACTGCTTCATGTCATCTGATACTGCCAGGGCATAAGACATCTCCCTTCATACACGCAGCATTTTAGAAAAGGGGAGATGTTGAAAGGCGACCACAGTGAAAGGTAGTTGACGACAGATTCGACGATATTCACACTTCTCTGACAGCTCGTCAACAGCCAATGTTTGTTTCTAATTGGATCACTACTATCAAATGGTGCAGTCAATCGAGGCTGCTTCAGCATCCGGTCTCCCAGTGCTGCATGTTGTTGCAAAAAAGTCCTCCCCGGGATGGAAAATGTAAACAGTAAATTTTCGCATATATTGCGTAGCCGACTGTAACACATACAAACATTCTAGCATAAGCGTATTCCAGCTCTGATATATGCTGACCTTCTTCAGAATCCATGCAACGCGTATAGAATACCATCAATCATATCAATCCATGTTAACTGTTAGCTTTCAGTTTGATCATTACGCTGGTCATGCATGCCTTACACCTTTACACCAACTAAACCAACAGCATACAGACAGAGTACCAATACAGTAGTACAGCAACAATCAATCGTTGCAACCTACTCACTAGAGATGGATGACCACAATAACCGCGGTCTGTATTCGGAACAGTTACATTAGAAGGACCCTAACTCCTCAGAAGGCCCAAACGATACCTTGCATCACTATACGACAGGATTTGGAAGTAGTCCTTGAAACGCAGCCTCAGCGATAGTGTAGACGTGATGATACCACGACGAGGAATATTAAGCTGCTTTAATTTCTCAAACGGCAAACAAGGCTGAACTGAACCCTGCGGTGGCGAAAAATAAAAGATGAACCGAAAACAGACTCATTACCTTTCCACGGCCGTAGTCTGCCTGAGAGTCTCTCGAATTATCCATGGGAGGAAATACAAGAGCTGGTGGCGATAAATCCTTGTAAAATCGCATCTGTTATTCCCGACCAGTTTATTATTTGCGATGGTCGAATGTTGAAAGCACTCAGTGAAGCCTTATAAAGCGACTTCCTGGCAATCCAGCGCATTTTGACCCCAATGACCACCACAAATATGTCGTCAGCAAGCTGTACACAGCTTTTGCCTCAGTATCGCCCTCCCTCGGTAAAACACAAGCAAGTCAATAATATTATCTGGGGATGACCGGATCAGGTTTCATTAAAAACTTCCTGGGGATGAATTGGTCCAGAGCTAGGGCAGGTACGATCACTTGTTCGCGATTAGTTAGACACGGTCAACGGGACTCCTCCGGCCTGCCCAGCGCCGAGGTAAAAACCTGTTATTGTCCCGGATTGATGCTATTAAGCGCTCTCATTATCTTGCCGATGTTCGGAATTGGGTAAGAACCCTGCGAGGGCAGCGGATCCAACCCAACCATGAATTAATTAAAGTCTGCCGATGGCAATTTGGAAATGGTGCGAAAAGCCTGTAAGGAAAGCTTCTGGCGGTTTCGCGACAGACTCTGCCGAACAGTTATTATGCTTGTGTCAGAGCCTTGAATAGCTTTGACATATGCCACCTCGTGCCTCGTGTCTTGCAATATTGAACAATGGAGAATAGGCGCTTACGAATATAACTGAGACGACATACACCTGCGCCAATAGCCGTTATCCTAAATGTGGGGCATTTCCGTATAGACAACAACTTATGAGTGTTACCGATGAGATAAATAATTCCAACGTAGATCCTATCGGCGCAGAAGTCTCATGCTGGATTCCACCTTGGGGCTCGGGTGAAAGATCAGTCGAAGTTTGTATAGCGGTGTCGTCACGGAAGCCCTGTCCCGCAGATGACCTAGTCAACCAGTCCCATCGGTCGGGAGCGAATGAATGTTACTTAAAAAGGAGGGTTTAGCTGCTGCCACTGACCTCTTCATATATGTAGAGACTCTTACAGTGTTGATTTTGGATATTCCTTATTGTTTCTTTTGGTAGTCATGAAGCCGGTTCCGTTCGCTGTGGTATACATGGCTTTCATGAAGTGTTGGGCATTGGCGTGGACGAGATCCGATTTTTTTGGGTCTTGGAAAGTGATGCCGTGCAAACCGCGTGTCGTGTTGCACTTGCCGTGAGTGAGCAGGCATTGAAACCGGAGGTATCGACGGAAGAGGACGTAGTCTGGGCAGGGTGGCGAACTCATTTTGTCAAATGGATGGAATGGGTGGACATGAAGGTCTGTGAGGAATGGATGGATGGACAGGACTTTAGGGTTCGGCCTTTTCCTGGCAAGAGCAACCCCTGGGCTGCGGCTACGCGCTTCAGAAGTTTATCCGGAATAAGTCTTGTGTCTTTGCAAGTCAACGCTCCTACTGTAGGGCAGCAATATGGCAGAAAAAGGCAAATATAACAGCCAGACGACCGAGACTACGCCATTAGCTATATTCAGGATGTTTGGGACCTCTTCCCTTGAGAGGAATTTCCAGGGTATGAGAGGTCAGCGACTAAGCGCGTGCTGCTAGCACGTCCTCCTGGGTGAGGACCTACGGCTTCGATATTCAACATAGGGATGACGAATGTTACACCCTTCGCGTAATCGTATTGAGGCCAATACAATAGGTATTTTGCAGCCTCTGCGGTCCTGGCAAAAGGCTGGTCTTATTCAAAGTAACGAGCACCTCCTACAGCTCCCGAATTCGCATAAGAAATCGCTCAAGGAGTGGAAGCAGTTGTTAGGTGGTCAGAAGGGGAGAAGAGGAGGGTCAGGGGGTAATGAGAAAAATGAGCTCCGCGGCGCTCGGCTAGTTATCGAGGTGTAGATAGCTTCAATTTATCCATTCCACTGTCCATCCACACACGGATACCCTTCGTGGATCCATTTCAAGGCGAAATTGCCCCTTACCGTCCACGTCCATTCCACGGAACCCCCTCGTGAAATGGATGGAATGGATCGCCACCCTGAGTCTGGGATTCACAGAAAGTTTTAGGCGCTGCCCAGAGGTGCATTGTTTGCAAGCCCGCGAACGGGTTCAACGACTCGTTATTAGTTTTGGAGAGTGACCGTTAAGTTAACCTCCTCTTCACAGCCTACCCGAGGTCACACCTGCTTCCGCCTTGGAGCATGAACCAGACTTATATACCTCACTCGAGTTTAATCTTCTGGATAGGACGAACCTAATAGATGGAAAGCGGATTGGATTGGAGATGGCGGTGGCAAACCTCTGTAACTTCGGAAATCGTTCACGCTGCTGGAGGGACTGTCGAAAGGAATCACTTCATATCACCGTTAATGGACGGCCAGCATCAGACCATGTCCTAGATCCTGGCTGGATCAACTACCATCGGACAGTGGAGCTTACTGCCTATGACGTTACGTCCAAGTTGTGGGAAGGCAGGAATGTTTGGGAGCTCATGTTGGCAATGGCCTTTATGCCGGAGACCAAGGGAACGGCTTCTTCTGGCCATCATGTGCTTTTCGCTGAGCTTCATCTTTTCCACCGAGATGCCAGCATACCGTTTAATATTGAACCCCAGCTGGCGTGTCAGGAAAAGTGCTACTTACCACGCTTGCCAACATATACGCTTCAGAGACTCATGATCGGCGTTTGTACCCATTTGCTCCTCGACTTTTAATGATAGTTCATGGCACATTGCGAAACTTGTCACTGGTCCAGAAAATTTTCCTGTCTGGCTCGGGTGGGCCTGAGACGTTGTCACCGGAATTCAGCTTTACGAGTGCGCGCTATATCCAAGTTGAGGGTGGTTCTATGGAGCCAGGCCGTGGATATCCTGTTATTCACTCCACAGTCGGCCAGCACGTCTCTTCAGTATCTAGAAGATTGGGCTCCATGAAGGTTGACAAAAATGATGTGAATGCGCTGCTCAATGCGTTATACTGGACGTTTTCCAGCAGTCTCTTCAGCTGCCACAGTGATTGTCCCCACATCGAGTAGTTTTGGTGGCTAGAGGTCACACACCTGCCACACAGTACGTCAGAGACGTTGAGGCTCATTACACGAAGATCTTGGATGATATCCTTGATACGCAAGAACCCAGCGGCCTAGTACCGACCATGGCACCTGACATCCGGTATATGTGCGGGCTACTTCATGATACAATCACCTGGGGATGCGCAATTTGTTTCCTTCCCGATTTCTAAGAAGATATTACGCTCCGCGCACGTTATTCCCAAAAAAGTGTACCCGGCAGCAGTACGGTATATGGAATACATGCGTACCAAGGAAAGAAAGGGTGGCCTGATCGAGCATGGTCTTGGTGACTGGGGCCGAGATATCGTATTCGGTAAGTCGCAGGCATACATCGAGATTGCAGCCTACCATGAATACCTGAAATGTGTGGAAATAATGCCTAGCGAGCTGTCATTGTTGGACGAGGCCGAGCGATTTAAGCAATGGGCAGCGCGTATGTATGATGTCTAAAATCAGCATCTCTTGGTTACGATGATCTTGGTCGACCATACGCCTATTAAATCTCCCTAGATTACCCGCAGCGAGATCGGACCGCTGTCGATCAGGCAATTGCACTTCAGTTCGGCCTGGTACCTGCAAAATATCGTGATGATGTTATGAAAGCTTTTCTGGACGATGTCGCGGATGGTAGGATGCGTTCAGGAGAGATTGGGCTGCGGTATATTTTTAGCACATTGGATGGAGGTGGACGACCTGATCTTGTTCGACCTGATCTTGTTCTCAAGATGGCGCGCCAGGAAGAACATCATTCCTACAGCGTGGGGAGACAACAATTTTAGAGTTTTGGCAGAACGAGTGCCTTAGCAAGTGCCATGATGTGACGAATGATAAATGCGGCCGTGTTCGGTTTGAAAATTGGGCAGCCTGCATACAAGACTTTTAGCATCGTCCCACCATACAATTCTGAGTTTGACTTTGATGAGGGCAGTGTCGATTGCCCATACGCGGAGATCAAAGTAAGGTTTGAACGCCAGAGAATCACTGGTCAGATATGCATTAGGCTGAATATTCCCAACTAGCACGATTGCATCCTTGCAACTAACCAGTAATAGTAGCAGCGCAGAGATTAGGCGGGAAGGGAGTGAGGTACGAAGTCTAGTGGGAAATTTGTGGAGCTGCGACAGGGAACATACTTAATTCTTTTGGTCGAGTAGCTTTGATAGAACTAGTCTGTAAGATGTCATGATCTTTGTCATTAAATATGACTGCTGTCATGAGAAGCCATGTGTGTGTTAATTTGGAGAGTACATCAAAAAAGTCCAAATACCGTGTGGCAACATTCGAAGTGAAAGTGTTTTTCTAACTTTAGTCATAGAAGGAACGGTGACCGAGGTGTAGAAAGCAAGCCAGCCCTACTCGGTATCGATGTTTCTACGAGCACGAAGGCAATACATCCGCCTGTCACCAAAAAATATGTGGCGAAGCTTGCTGGTGGCTCCGTTGGGGGTCCGCGGTGGGACGTGTTGGCAAACGTGACGGGACGCAGGGAGGAGGTAGGGCGACTTACGAAGTGTTTTTGTATCTGAATTTGAATTTGGCACTTATACATACGGGCGTCGAGTATGGGCTGGAAGACGGACGTGGAGCATATAAAGGGCCGTTCTATCCCCTCTACTCGACGGAAATATAGATTCTAAAGCACCATAGTCTCTTTTACCTTTACAGTTCATGGTCATTACGTGTAGCCTACACGCAAGCCTGACATGAATGGAATGCGTATATTACATACAAACTGACTACGGATATCAACAATTTGTTAGGCTGCTTGGTGCTGGAAATTGAAGTGTTTTCGACAGTGTGAATGTAATTTTCTCACGGCTACTGGCTGTATGGCTGTATGTCAGCGTAAAATTGCCGCTGACAAGATTGGGATCCAGGCTGCGGTCCTGTTAATTGGGAGACTGCATGGGTATGTGTGAGCAAGTGACTCTACGTTGTTCTTAGATTGTATATATGAAGCTCTGTAAATCGTCTTGGAACTGTGTCCTTGTTGATCAAGCAATATCTGAGGAGACACGGATTTCCGCGAACCCAAGCGTTCAACTTCTGCGACCAAACACCCTTGAATGCGAAGAAACAGTACCAATGACAGCGACAAGACTGAACCAAATTCCAATATTTCTATAACATAACACATATCGGTTCAGCCAATACTTCTACCGTTTACACCACACGCATTAAGACAAGTTAATATTGACTGTCTTGACCTGCGTGTAGTTTCTGAGAGCCTCCTTTCCGAGCTCACGACCGATACCAGATTCACCATATCCACCGAATGGCAATGCCCAGTGGATAGAATTATAGCAGTTGACCCAGACAGTGCCAGCCCGGAGTCTGTTCGCAACCTCCATTGCGGTGCCCAGTGATCGAGTGTGGACGGCCGACGCAAGACCATATGTCGTCGAATTACCCTTGCTGATCACGTCCTCAAGGTCCTTGAATTTGGCGATAGTGCAAACTGGGCCGAAGATCTCCTCCTGCATGATGCGCATATCCTCAGTGACATTAGAAAATACGGTGGGCTTGATGAAGTAACCCTCGCTGCCGTGGCGCTCACCACCAGTCTCAACCGTGGCACCCTCCTTCTTGCCAATCTCCACGTATGACATAATGCGGTTGTACTGAGCTTCGGAGACCTGCGCACCCTGGAAAGTCGCCTCATCGAATGGATTACCGACAACATTGGCCTCAGCACGCTTCTTAAAGGCGTTAATGACCTTGTCATAGATACTTTCCTGTACGTATACACGGGACCCTGCACAGCAGCACTGGCCAGCGTTATAGTATATACCGAAGTTGATCCATTCAACAGCGCGATCAATATCGGCATCTTCGAAGACAATGTTAGGCGACTTGCCACCCAGTTCGAGCGTAACCTTTTTCAGATTGGACTCAGCGGCAGCCTTCATGATCTGTCGTCCAACTAGAGTAGAACCTGTGAAGGCGACCTTGTGGATCTTCATGTGAGATGCAATGGCCGCGCCAGCTGTTCTCCCGAATCCTTATGGATTATTAGCACATTGCAACTATAAATGTAAGTACACGTACCAGAAATAATATTAATTACACCAGGAGGGAAACCAG
Organism: Lipomyces orientalis; assembly: GCA_030568275.1. NCBI lineage: Eukaryota > Fungi > Ascomycota > Lipomycetes > Lipomycetales > Lipomycetaceae > Lipomyces > Lipomyces orientalis. The sequence continues at coordinate 11,265 of JAJLTP010000132.1, read as the reverse complement.
CATCTTTGCAAAGCTTTGCAGCGTACAAGCCTCCGAGAGGAGTCTGCTCGGCAGTCTTCAAGACGACGGTGTTGCCGCAAGCAATAGCAGGCCCTATCTTCCAGGCCCACATGAGCAACGGGAAGTTCCACGGGATGATCTGCCCGCAGACGCCAATTGGTTCCTGCTTGGTGTAGTTGAAGGACTCCGGGGAGGTCTCGATGACTTTGCCATGGATCTTGTCGGCCCAGCCGCCATAGTATCGGAGGCAGCCAATACAGGCGGTGATATCACCCTTGGCAAGTTGGATGGCTTTGCCGTTGTCAAAAGCCTCAATAGAAGCGAGGACGGTAAGATTCTCCTCGAAAAGTCCGGCGAGTTTGAGAAGCAGCTGGCCCCGATCGGCAGCAGACATCTTCGACCAAGGCCCATCGTAGAAAGCCCTCTCGGCAGCATCCACAGCGACGTCAACATCGGCGGCAGTGGCCTCGTGGACAAATCCCACTAATTTGCCAGTGCTATTACAGTCAGTTGTAAACAATAGAGTAACAAAGTAGACATACGCAGGATTGATAACCTCAAAGGCCTTTCCCTCCTTGCCAGTGACGAACTCGCCGTTGATGAACAGGCCGAGAGGCTGCTCGTACTCCACACCGTTGGGGAGTTTAAACTTCTGACTGAGTGGGACAGACGCAGCCGATGACATTGTGGATGGATATGAGTAATTCAGTCAGTTTACGCAGAGTAGCAAACAATTGGCTTGAGATCGAGTGAACGAGTGATCTAGAGAAGAAAGCAGACAGGAACAGACGGAGCACCAGCGGGCCGTATATATAGAGGAGAGTCGGGTAGACAGCAGACGAAAGGCCGATGCAGCCGTTAGACGTGGTCGTCCTGTGCGGAGACCGACAGTGAACGGTGTGGAGTCGAATAGGAGCTGAGCTCACAGTTGGCATACAGTACTTTGCGTGTTGACCACCTCGCGCCGGCGCAATGAACACCCGAGATCCGTGCGGCTCATATGTTCATTTCATTGGTGCCAGTGACAGATGTGACATGGCACTAGTAGGGGTTAGGGTCCAAATGAGATTCGCTCGGTTACCTGAGGGTAAATATATTCGACTGTTAACTTGAACCTTAGATAGACGCGCTCCAGGAACTAATCATTTTAAGTTTGGTATCGGTTTTTACCAGGTCGCCACTGTCAACCGTCCTACTCCTCCCTCCTCTTTTTCATAAAACCATTTTATAACTCATAATTATTTAGAGTAAATCCTGGATTTCAGGGGCAATGCTCATACATACCAATGCATTCTCCCAATTATTACACAACCGCATTCTGGATCCCGAACTTGTAAATGGCAATTTTACGCTGTATGGTCGTTGGGCTGGACACGCTATCGCCATATCGCATTCATCATCAATATATCGTATCGCCTAATGTCGCGTGATCCGCATTGTTTGAAAAGACTCTGGCCTGAGATAAGTAAATAGTCAATTTACGTGAACGCCAAGGCACCAAGCACAGATATTTATGAGCTATAGTGATCGTATTTATAAATCCTTCTATATCCTCTGTGTTTCTTTGCTAACAAATAATTATGTTAAATAATTTTCAGGCTTGCTTGAATCCTCGACTTCTAGCGCCCTTGCATCTAAATCTGGTCAGCACGATGAACTACACAAACCTTGTCTTTTTTCACTCTTGCTATCTCAGGCTCTCATCTACCACTTATCTCCAGAGGCATATCCATCTCTCATCATAATTAGTATCCTCATCGTTTCTGCGCTCATTGAATGTCTCCTGAGATCGGCAAATCTCGTCCCTTGCTAAACACTCTTTCAACAACGACTTGTGACGCGGAATCACAAGGTAATCGCGCGTTGCTAATGCCATCTTGGAAACTCTCCTTGAGGCACTTTCCACCAAGAGTACAGCCAACCCTTTCTTTAGTGGTTACTCCTGTAACAGCAATAGGCTCACTGTGTGATGAAATGACTCCTTTTCGAGGTCTTCGGACATTAGTTTGTCCGTTCCTCGGTTGGGTTGTGCGTGGTCTAGGACGAGTCCGGGGATTCCCCGCTCGTTTACATTGTTATGATAAATTAATATTCTATGTCTTGCTTTGTTTGTTTGTTTTGTCTTTGTTTTGACTCCCACTGGCAGATCTTGCTCTGGTTAGCACCGCACAATCCGTCAATGGGCTGTCGGCGGATGGCGGATATGGCGGATAATCGAATAATTACCTAATTAGGAATTCATGCGGTGGAATTTGGCGGAGAGTATTTAATGCCCAGGGCTCCGATAAATGCTAACTATAAACCTAAGGGCCTAAAGCGAGGTTACTGAGCACTATGTGATCCTTATCATGCCTAGAGCTCCGCAATGTTGTAGTATTACATTCTTTGACCAGCGTAATATTTATATAAATCCGAAGGTTTTTGTCAGAACTTACGGGAAACGAAGGCGGAGATTGGACAACTACTTGTAAAAATAGTGGAAGCTTATGGACAGGTATTTTAGAATAACTATATTGAACAACGAACAAAAGCGTCTCATCTATCTCCTTCTATGCGTGAGACGAATTGAAAATAGAACGAAAAAAAGGAGAATCATTATTAGAATAGAAGCAGAAAAAATAGATTCGTTAAAATATACTGCCCACTGTTCACAACAATAAATAAGGTAAGCTCATTGAATTTCGAGAGGACTTAATGTATCTGTCTAAGTCTGACCCAGTTAGTATTGGTAAAGAAAGGTAACGGAAGGTCGCATTGAAGTTCCAGGAACGCGCATGTGACCATCATCAGGCATTCTGTCACAAACAGGGGCAACAGCATCCTCCAACTCGGAGTAGTCCAGGTGTTCCTCGTCTGAAAGATGGTACATCAATATAAATGTTTCTAGTTGTGATAAGCTTACTTTTTATTAAATATGGACTTTCTATGGAGTGCTTCTATAATCCTGTCCTCCATCCCCGCGCTCATCAAACAACACAATATTCATGAGCTAAAATCTATCTGTCCTTTGTCCTCTGTCCACTTTCTAGCATGCAATATCATCCTCAGGTGGTGACCGATTCGGTGCCACAAGAGCCTTCGGTGGCCACTCCACCGCCTTATACACACATTGGAATCGATGCACCCCGGAGCCAACACGTCTGCTTGGCTCCTGCTCATCCAAAATAGCAGACTTCAATTCCGAAGGCAGCGTAACAACAGCGCTTGAGTTCGGCGGCACCAAAAGAGTCATGCTAAAATCACCACCTTCCTCAAGCTTCCACGAGCATGCAACGAGACCATATGGGCCCTCGAACCTCACCTCCGCTGACGTAACATTGCCACCTGGCAAAGGGCGCACCTTAATGACCTTCCACCCCGGCTCATACGGGCTCACGCCGCCGACCGAGCCATGTAACCAGTCGACCACAGCACCGAGAGCATAGTGGTTAAAGCTAGTCATATCCCCCGGGTTGATGGTGCCATCCGGCAACAGGCTGTCCCAGCGCTCCCACACGGTCGTGGCGCCCATAGTCACTGGGTACAGCCAGCTGGGGCACGACATTCTCCAACAGCATGCGGTACGCGATTTGTGGCCGCCCGATCGCCGTCAGCGCGTGCAGGATCAAGGGCGTGCCGGCGAAGCCTGTCGCGATGTTAAAGCGTGCTCTGCGAACGAGTATCTCTAGGCTTTTGGCTGCGACGAGGCGTTGGGCTCTGGACGGGTAAAGGTCGAATTGGATGGCCAGCGCCAGCCCCGTTTGCGTGTTCGACATCAGATTGCCATACGGCGTGATGTATTTTTGCTGGAAGAGAGTCTTGAGCCGGGCTGCGTCGGAGGTGTACTTGTATGCCAGATCGGATTTGCCCAGAACACCGCAAATACGCGCGAACACACCGGTAACATGCACGAGGTAAGCATCGGCGACCATGGTATTGTCAGTCCTGCCTGCGCCAGGGTCGTCTGGTGGGGCGGCGGGGTCGAGCCAGTCGGCCAGCTGCCATCTGTCAGGGGACCATAGGCGGTCAGCACCTCGATCGATGCCTTGGTCGAGCCATGCTTGCATGCTTGCAAATTGCCGTTCGAGCAACTCCTTATCGTCACTGTATTGATAGAGCACATTGGGAGCGAGTACGGTGACATCTGCCCAGATGGCTTGTGGGATAATTGGCCAATTCGGTGCAAGAACGTCCGGGCAGACGATACCTGGGACACCGCCTCGCCATTCCTCGAGCTGCTCACATGCGACGTCTTCGAGCCAATTGCTGAGCATGCCTACAGTGTCGTAGAGGTAGCTTGCTGAGGGACAGAAGACTTGCAGGTCGCCTGTCCATCCGAGCCGTTCGTCTCGCTGGGGGCAGTCCGTAGGAACTGACAAGAAGTTCCCTCGCATCGACCAGACGACGTTCTTGTGCAAGTTATTGACACTCTGGTTGGAGCAATCGAAGAAACCTCGGCGCGTCATATCATGACAAGAGCAACGACATCGCCTTCCGACGGCATTCCCCAATCAGAAGGCCAGCCATCAACTTGCACATACCTAAAACCATGAAACGTGAAGCGGGGGGTCCAATTCTCCAGAGGCTCACCGGAAGATATGACAGTGTCAGTGGCTTTTGCGAAACGGAGAGGACGTTCTCCTAATTCGCCACGCTCCATAACTTCGGCATGCTTGAAGCGAACTTGGCTCCCTCGCGACAACTGAACTGATTTTACGAGGACTTTGCCGACAAGGTTCTGTCCAAAGTCGATTATGATCTTTCCGCTCTTGGTCTTATATACACTTTCTGGAGATATCGTCTCTATGACTCTCACCGGCGGCGCGTCAGGAGCAATGAGCTTTACAGAAGGCCAAGCCAAGGTTCTGACCATCGTGGACAGTCCTTCTGCGGCCTTGAACCCAGGGGCATACCAGCCCGGCCGCTCATCCCGCATGTCGTAAACCTCTCCATCATACAACTCACTAGTTTTAATGGCACTTGCAGTGCACGCCCACGAATCATCAGACACGACCTGGAACGGAGTGGTTTCTGAGTCAGATTCGATCTCGAGCTGAACAAGCAGCGCAACGTCTTCCCCCCCGTAGCAAAATCTTTTGCCGCCATTGAAGCCTAGTCGTGTAGCATACCAGCCTTCTCCCACTTCGGCACAGATGACATTCGGGCCATTAGGTGCTATGAGTGAAGTGACATCGTAGACACGGTAGGTCAGACGGTGGTTATAACTGGTCCAGCCAGGTGCCAGGCATTCGTCGCTGACTAGTTTTCCATTGATGTAAGCATCAAAGACCTCAAGAGATGTGATGTACAGTCGTGCCTTTGATGGTATGCTTTGTGTCAATGGGATGGAGAACTCCTTGCGAAAACGTAATGGTTGCAAAGGCCCATCAGGTCCAAGTCGCTTAGAGGATGTGATAAAACATGCCTTCCAGTCACTTTTCTCTAGCAGACCGACTTCCACCGTGGCAGCTTCTGACCACAACGTCAGATTGCCCTCAACGCTGGCTCTGGCTTTCCCAGTTGTGCCACGGCAGCGGACTCTGACGGTTGCCGAATCACGGGACGATAGAGCTGCTCCAGGCCAGGGGACGAGGATGGATTGGTCGCTGTCAACTCGGTGAACTTCGGACTTGCCTGTTCCCGCATTTGTGATCTCGACTTCATATGAAGTCTGAACCCAGTCCTGTACATTGTCTTCAGGCGTCAAGAACCTCCATGACAGCCGTGGCTGGGTGTGCCCAATGCCCATCCCGCTGTAGTGATGCTCAAACGTCGGTTTGGAAATCATTGGAGAAGTCATGTTTACACTTCGGCGTCGTTTTCCAGATGCTCAGGACTGAAAAGACCACGACGCAGATGGTATCCTTAAGTTAAACGAAGATATACAGTAGTTCAAGTTCGGAACGAGGCTTGACACTACTGTACGACTCGGTGCGTCCTTCGGCCGAGAGGAACTTTATATCTTGAAGCTGCGACCAGACTGGCCCCAGATTAGGGGAGGTTTGCGTCTTAGCGTTTTGGGTGATCTGATCTCAGGCGATTACCACGCAAATTCCATATTTACTAGGGTTGGAATTCCTCATTCCATGTCGAGTTCTCCACACGTCTTAGCGAGAAATATGTGATCGATCGGCGTTGATCTAATGGATATCAAGACGAATGTTGTTTGTTTCGTGTGGGCGGGGACATTTGGCGCGAAAGCTTTCCACCGATAAAATGCCGTCCCGAGCGTTTGAACTGAACAAAGAGGAACTGATCGTTGTATTAATAAGCCATGCGTTGGAAGAATACGATAAATGCTGTCCGAGCTATTTTCGGGCGGCTCGTGCTCTCCGCCGGTCCTTGGGCTCCGGTAAAACTGTGTCCCAGATCATAACCCATTTCGGTGTAATGCGGCCCGAACTATGGATCATTTCCGAAGTCTACAATATTTGACTTGGGCCTGTCCCTTACGCAGCCATTGCATGCCAACATCTATCAGTACTTTGGGTCGAAACCAGATCCTGTGAAAAGCAGCATGATTCTCACGCATTGTGATCTCGTCATCAGCGCCAGAAGAATAATACGCCCATGTCGTCTTTTCATTGTCTGTCGTGCGATATCCTCAAAGTCATGCAAATTATAGGATTGAAGCTTTATCCGAAGACCGGATACTTAGGAAATGCCTACATTCAGCAATACCTATATTCAGCAATGGCTGGTTACACAATTTCAGACCCGACAATCTATTAAGAGTCTCACACCATATGAGACGATGGAGGTGTAAAGCAACAGAGTGCTGAACAGATGATCGAAATTCGACAGGCATTAAGCGCGCTTACAGTCTTAAGGATCAGTTTACTTGCGATGAGACATCTCTTTATTGGAGGCGAGTTCCTGATAAAAGTCTTTCAACACGTAGTATTTCTGGAAGAAAAAGGGAGAAAGCAGGAATCGCTGCTCATTTCTGCTGCAATGCGGATGGATCGGAGCTTATGCCAACTGATATTGGAACTGCTAAAATTCCTTGTGCTATTCAGGCTGCGAGTGTCAGTATTCGCAGTTTAAGTATGGTGTTATTATCGAGGAATGGCTTCGCTGGTTTAATTCGAAAATGGCTGGACGAAAGGTGGTGCTCCTCATGAATCATTTCTCAGCGCAATGGGCCGCGCTTCACAGCATCAACAATAGTCGATATTCTCTAAAATACTCTGATTATCTGGCTTCCAGCTAATGCAACAAGTAGATATCAACCTCCTGATCAAGGGATTATCAGCACATGGAAAGCTTATTGGAAGCGACAATGGGTTTATATATGCTTCGTGAATATGAGGCTGGAAGAGATCCTGTCAGTGTGTTCTAAAGGCACTTCGCTGGGGCATTCAGGCTTGGGAAGTGGACATGTCAACAGCTACTATTGTCAGTTGCTTCCAAGCGACAGGCAATGCAGAAGAAGTTGCAGATTCATATATCAAACGGCATCCAGCAACATCAGGAGTGTGACGATATGCGAGACGTGATGGATATTAATAGCTTTCTAATTCCTGCCGATGAGACTGTTCAGTATGACCTTGAACAGATTGATGAGCAAGTTCTTGCTCAATATGGACCCGACATTTAGCAAGGATCAGATGAAGACGTTAAGTGCCTTCCAAAATTTCGAGGCAATCGAGGCGCTATATAAGCTTCGTCTTAGTGAAAAGCAGCAGAATGATGGAAATCAGTGTTCTATTAAAGACCTTTCTACATGCGAGCGAGTCTTAAATGCTAGAAAGCTTAGTAGACAGTTTCAGAAGGATATTAGAGTGTATTTTGCTTAAATTATGTAATAACATAGTAGTGTCCTTGGATAACGAAACCTCGATATAACGAACTTGGAGGTTTGTCTAAGTCAATTCGTTATAGCGAGGGTTTACTGTAGTTGCCCCCAGGATCTGACCAGCTCTTGCAAGTTACGTGATGTCTGCGGTTTTCGTGAACGGACCATGTTACTGCTAAGCAAGCTTCAGAAGCCATGGCCATGTTGGGAGGATGGATGGCACTCCGGACTCGAGGAAATACAATATTCAGAGTTGGTATTATTGGCTGCATCTGGAACATCATGAATTCTGGATAGTTCTCGGCTCCGCAAGTTCGGCCCCACCAGAACCAACACCAGAACCAACCAAGTACAACTTTGGGGAGGATGCGCGAGACAGAGGGTACATAGAGTAGATTGAGGAATTATGTTCCTATATTCGCTTCCATGCGTCAACAGCCAATCACATGTTCATCATTTCTTCGACTGCAAGGCCCTCACACCGATATCCCTTGAACTGCCGAGTTGGAAGCTGTTTGGCAAACATTTCATCGAGCTCTTCGTATGTCCGGTCTTTCATCTCTGGAACCTCAAGCCACACGATTAAAACGGCAATAAAACAGATTCCGGCGAAGAAGAACCCAATTTTTCCTCCGAGATTGGCTTGGTCAACATCAAACATATATGGAACAAAGAAGTTGAAAAGCAACGAGGCAAACCCGTTCATGATGAACCCAATACCCTGAGTATAGGCTCTGAGACGCATGGAGGATGTCTCAGCACCTACAACGGGGTATGTACCGCCAACGCCAAGTCCATATACGACACTGATGATCACAATCATCACCCCGATGGCCCAGAGTGCCACAGAGGATGCGAAGCAGCCTGCGATCCCGACACCAAGCCACAAGAACCCCACAGCTCCAGTACTCCAGAGGAGAATAAAGCGACGGCCCAGATATGACATGGCGAACCAGGCGGCTACATTTGCTGGTAGACCTAAGCCCACTCCGATTTGAGATACCATAACAGAGTGGTTGGGAGACATGCCTCCTAACTGCAGGAAATACGACCCATTAGCGATCATCGTGGTACCCAGACATTGCTGGAGCACGTTTGCGTAGAGAACAATCCGGGTTCGACGCCAATCAGGTCCTTTGAAGCATTCAAGGTAACTGGTCTCTTCGGAAACATGACGGCTGTCGTTCTCAGCATCAAGTGCAGCTCTGATGGAAACAATACGGGCATCGATTTCTCTCTCATGAAAGAGGCTTCCAATGGCCTTTCGAGCGGCTTCAAAGCTGCCTTTTCGAGCCAGATATACCGGAACTTTCGGGAATCAGGAAGCCCACAAAAAGGGCAAAGACACTAGGACCCCATTGACTCGCAAAACAGACCTGTTTAAAGGTCAATAATAATCTTTGGCGTGGGAAATTGAGAATATCTTACAATATAAGACGAAGGAGTGAGAATTGCGATGCGGGCAAAGACTAACGAAACCGCTATCAATTGACCCATCACCTGTAGATGCGAATCCGTGAGCTTGCTACTAGACAAACAGAGGGACAAGGTCGAGAATCATACCATAAAGAAGGTGAAAAACGAAAGAAGAGGTCCACGAAGCTTTCGTGGTGCGACTTCTGCGATATACGTCTGGCAGGTAGAGTTAAGAATTCCTAGGGCCACGCCCAGGATAATCTTTCCGGCAAGGAATGTACCTCTCCTCCTCCCCACATCGGAACCGCGATCTGAGATATATAAGATGCCAACCGCTGTGTATTATATGTCAGTTATCGTACTCTAAGGCTTGAATATGTTGAAAAATACCGAGTGTAGAGATTGATCCTCCAATAGCGAAGCTTAAACGTCGTCCGATGCGATCAGCAATGGGGCCATTGATTGCAGACCCAATTATGACGCCGGCTTGGATAAACGCATTCCAAAGTGCCAACCATAAAGCTGGTATAATCAAAGAAGAGCCATGAGGAGTTCCAAAAGACGCCCTGGTAGAGAAATCAGCTAGATTCTATTGCCTGGTGGTAAGAGAAGACTCACTGAAAAGCCGGCATTGAAGTAACCACACTGATGATAATGTTATCGAACCCGTAGATTAAAGGGCCAATGCCTAAACAAGCGCAGTATGCAATGACCTTCGGAGTGGCCTTGATTGCTTGCCAGATCGAGGCATCCTCCCATTCACTGGTCTCTGTGGACATTGCAAATTCGTGCATCTCGATAGTGGACTTGGCCACCGGTGCACTGGTGGTCCGTTCGATGGAAGCCATCATAAACAGCTTGATAGACGGCAGAAATGAGTTTCCTAGGCCAAAAAGGGTTATTGATCCAGAGCCTGAAGTTTTCCTCGGGCAAGTTCTATGACCCAAGAGGGGCCGCTCACTTGGAAAGGCTTCCTTTTCAATGGTTTTATACTCTATCGATATGCGCACATCGGTATCTTGTATCAGTGATTTTGGGTTAATAGGGTTAGTATTGACCGAACCCAAACAGTTTGGGCTGAGGTAAATGCTGTCTTCCCCAGAAAAACTCGGCAGCGATTATGCCGAGAACATGCCTCCTCCCCCGTCTCCGCCTTGCCCGACGGCAGAAAAAGGGGGGCGTCCTCGGCTCCACACACTGGTAATTATAGCGGGGAAAACAACAATACAGCTAAGAAATCTAATGTTATGCGGTGTTCTGGCTACCCTTTAAATCCACACCTGCCCGAGTCACGCTAAAGTTCCCTGGAGAAGAGACTATTAGAAAACAGAATGAATAATACTCTAAAAGAGAAGCTCATGAAGGGATATTCGGCTCCTCAAAAATTAGAGGTGGATACGATTACGGTACTGTCAAAATTTAATACTATTCGTAAAGTTAATCGCAAAAATGAGAACCTAATCGTAAAGTCATCGTATAGTCTACCGCAAAATCGTATAGTAATTGTATGGTAATCGCATTCCTATTTAGGTATGGCGTGAAAACGGAAGACTTTACCCTGTACATGAAAATCACGCGCATGACTTATAAGATTTTTTACGAGTGACTAAACTCAGCGCTCGTGTATTAATCGTAAATTCTACATGGACTCTTTTAGTAGTCGTATTGGACTTTACGAATACGAATAACGATTAATCGCAAATCGTATCCACCTCTATCAAAAATGTTCGATTGAGACATTTCTCATCTTTTTCTTATAACCAGGTGCTACCTGTGAGATTTGAGCACCACTACACTGCCCTAGGCATCTCTCAACTAATGCCACGGATCTCGTGGTGATTTTCAGGAAGTGAGGAACGTTGGATTCAAAGTCATCAGGGCTCCAAGCAACTACACGACTTACACGAGTTGATACACTTAGTGTATTACACTAAACTAAATCATCTACACCAGAGCGTTTCTGACTAATCCACTACATACATTTAGACGTCCAGTGTACGTGGATTTAGTGTATTCAGTGTACTTGTTCGCGATAAGATAAGGCTATGAGAAGTTGATAAAATTGGGGTTGG
>JAJLTP010000131.1:7538-38943 GCA_030568275.1 Lipomyces orientalis | reverse complement strand
TCTCGACAAAGCGCGAGAATATAAATCGTGCAAAGTCGTTTTGGTCTCTGAAGAATACACCAGTAAGACATGCGGAAGATGCGGCGAACGCAACGACGTTGGGGGTAGTAAAAAGTACTCCTGCAAAGAATGTCGGTTTGAGTGCGACCGCGATATCAATGGTGCGCGGAATATTCTGTTGCGTTGGATGACAGTAGATGGGACAGTAGACAAATATCTACACAGGAACGACGATCGTGTGGATGGTCCACATCCTGTGCAGCAACCTGCATTTTAAGAGCCGCCACACTGTGGCGCGCGTTGAGGCTCGCTCCTTCTCGGTCTTCCGAGTTGCATGACTCTTGTCAAAAACGAGTGCAGGACTCGATAAGTTTTATCAATATACGAAGCATTTAGCGCAATACCTGAAAAGATAGCTTCGCAGGAGCCGACACTGTATTTACCTTGCAAAATTGACATGATACCACAAAATCGAAATAGAACACAGACAAACCGAGAAATAATTTACAATCCAAATTGACATTTAACCCATAACCTTTATTTAGTTTGACGATCTCAAATACTTTCCGACAACAATGCAATGGTCACGCTCATATGGCTACATCCACCTTTGTCAGCAACACTTCGCAGGCTATCAAGCTCGAAACAGAGCAATACGAAAATGATATCATACCTCTAAAGTCAACTGCTCCTGTGGCTTCACTCTCTCCTTCCTCAACTTCTGAACTTCACTTGCAAAAACAGTCTCGGCGTCGACAGTCGAGTCGATACAATTTGCCTTAATGGAAATGACAACACCACCCTGATCTTTCAGGAACATGTGAGAATTCAAAGCAATAATACGGGCCTGATCTGGCTGTGCTACATCGGCGAAAACAACGTCGACCATTCCTACTAGCATTCTATACTTCTGTGGGTGACGAGCATCCTCAATAATCGGAATAATATTTGGCCGCTTCTTCGCCATAGTTATCAGATCACGGCCAGATCTGTGGGAGAATTCAACAGCATAGACGATACCTTCCGGCCCGACTACATCGGAAACGTGGCTGACAGAGGTACCAGACGCAGCGCCGAGATAAAGAACTTTCTTTCCTGGAGCAATGTAGAGTTCATCCAAGCCGCCCATGATACCAGCCGCCAATTTTGATCTAAAAGGGTTCCAAACACGGTATTCTACCTTAGTAGGAACACCATCCGGGGTAGACGCAGGGACGTCGACTGAGATTCTCTTTTCGCCATACACAGACTCACCAGGAGATAAATTTCTCGTAACCAGCATATCCTCTTTTCCACGAGCAATGAAGACTCCTATGTCACGATTAGTGAATAATTGACATCAACATATCAGATGACCACAAGACAAAGACACATACCAGCGTGTCTATGAGGCTCGATGATCACCTTTGATCCGCCCCTCGCACCCCCCGTGGCACCTCCTCGTCCACCCCGCGGTGCTCCCCGTCCACCTCCGCGACCACCGCCTCTACCACCTCGTACTTCACACGCACTAGTTAGCTTCAGATACCAAGTAATAACACACGTATAGCACGATGCCCAGCAAACATCGTACATTCATAAACCGCATGAATCAAAAATACTCACCACCTCCGCCTCCACGGCCGCGACCACCTCCAGCACCACCTCGCCCTGAAAATCCACCACGGCCACCACGGCCACTTCCTCGTGGGCCACCCCGTCCGCCTCTTGGTGTAGGCGCCATTCTAAATATTTGATCTGGCGAAAATGAAGAGTGATAATAGCGTTCACTCAAAAGCTGGCAACGTGTTAAAATTTCACGTCGTGTTCTTAAGTTTTTTTTTGCAGAGACCGAACTTTTCTCTCGAATATTTAGAGTTTTTCGGGCGACTCATACAATGTGGTCTTGCGCAAACTGCGGCACAGCCGAAGATTGTAGGCTCTCGATGAACCAGCGAGCATTTAGGGTTTAACCCTACACTTATGCGGCAGTCACGGCCCAACGGCCTGAGTTTCCTATCAACTGTGGCTGGAGCACACCAGATCACATCGACATCGTGAAAGTAGTAGGCCACCGTTCGATCGTACAAGACCGTCCGCTCTTCGTCTCTTCGACAATTACTGTAACTCGCAAATGACTCGCTACGGTGCAACCCCCGCCAATCCGGCTAAGAGCGCCAGCTCTCGTGGATCCTATCTACGGGTTTCATTCAAGAAAACTCGCGAGACTGCCCAGGCTGTCAACGGATGGGAGCTCCAGAAGGCTCTCCGATACCTCGCCAACGTTAAGGACAAGAAGCAGGCTATTCCTTTCAGAAGATTCGCTGGGAGCATTGGACGGACTGCACAGGGCAAGGAGTTTGGTGTCACCAAAGCCAGGTGGCCTGTCAAGAGCGTCAACTTCATCGTTGACCTACTGAAGAACGCCGAGGCCAACGCTAATGTACGTTATATTTCACTTTTGGCTTGACTGGGCGATTGTTGTGATTGGAATACTGGGAACCAGAACCGCGATCTAGAATATGCTAGACTTAGAGTGCGAATTTTAGGACTGGGTTATGTTTGTGCGAACCTTCCCGAAATACTGATTTATTTGTTTGTATAGGTGAAGGGTCTTGATACTTCTAAGCTCATCATCAAGCATATCCAGGTGAACCAGGGTACGTTCTAAGCTTAGTACAGAGTTATGCGGGTCTCAATATTGATATATTTATCGTTTAGCGCCCAAGCAGCGTCGCCGCACCTACCGTGCTCACGGTCGTATCAACCCATACATGTCGTCTCCCTGCCACATTGAGGTAATCCTTGTCGAGCAGGATGAGGAGATTGCTAAAAGTAAGGACATAGTCAAGTCTAGGTGAATGGGCTAAGAGAGGCGAATGGTTTTGTACAGCTAAATGACGACGGTTCGGTCAAAAAAGATATTTTCATTCATGTTGTTCTCGTGTAATCATACTTCTCATCACCTAAGAGATGAATTAGAATTTATTTCTTCTATGATACATTCATTTTTGCTCAAAGGGACGTGAATCTGCCGAAATAGTTGAAAGCATTTTGGATCGACAAGGAAGGTTTAATTTCTTTCCAGCTTCTTTCTGTCATAAAAGGCGTCGCTCGCACATGGAAGTGTCTCGCCATGGCTTGCTCTTGAGTCATCTAATGAACCGTCTGTTCATTGGAAAGCGACTTATGAAATAAGCTGACATGTAACGTTCATTCTGGGTTATTTGATCTGTGTGGAATTTGTATGACCCACGACTAACGTGAGATGTGCATGGAACGCCACGCATGCTGCATTCAACTTCCCATTCGAGCATCAGTTTGACATACAAGTTACTAGACTCTCTGTAGCGCATCAGACATGCCGACTGGCAATTAGGAATCACGTGCTATAAATAATAGTTTCATCAGTGTAGAGTTGGGCACCCGAGCGAACAATGTCAGTCCTTACGCCATCTATCTTAGCATCACTTCGGTCTACCCCACAGTTAGCCAGTTCGTGGTATTATATCGCCGCCGCAACATGCAGTGTCTGCAACCGCCCCGAGGAAATTCCTGTGATATTCCGCTACGCTATAGAGCATGACGCGGCGCGTACCTCAAACACACCTCAAACAACTTCAGCTAAAGGGAGTCCAACGAGTTTATCGCAACCAGCTTCACCTATTGGATCTGTAGCTAGCTTTGGATCTGAAGATGGGGATTTGTTTGTTGACTGCGCAAGCGCAGACCCAGATCTTGTACGAATAATTGCACAAAAAACACGAGAGGCTCTGCTCAAGTCTGCGGCACTAGCTGGATTAGCCAAGAGCATCAACTCATTGATTCGACTACGAAATGCGACGCCTCACGAATTCCGGGAAGACAGGCTGATTCGGCCAGAGTTACCAACCCACGAGGAAGTCGACCGGGGAACAGAGTTTTGGAATCAAGTCTATGGGAAGGTGTCGCGGAGAGTGCTGTCACAAATGAGTGCAGCATATCCTGATCTTGCGCATTATGCTATTCAGCATGTGTACTCGCCGCTATTATCGTACACTGGAGTGCTATCTGCAAAGGAGACGTCATTTGTAGTTATAGCGTGTCTAATTCCGCAGGATGTGAACCCTCAGTTAAAAGGGCATTTAAAGGGATGTCTGAACAATGGCGCAAGCAAGGAAGAAATTACTAGCGTACGCGACCTTTCGATGAGAATATGTCGACTATGTGGAATTTCGTGGAAAGACGAAGTCGCCAGCCTATCATAGGTGCCTATACATGTCACATTGCATGTTGTTGTAGAAGGTTATATTGAACTGTGAATGAAGCGCACAATAATTTAATGATTAACAGTCGAGCCACGCATCGCCCTGGCCCCCGTGCATAAAACATACAAGAAAGGTTAGTCCCATTGGCATTTATTAATCTGTCAAATGGAGATTAGCCAGACCTAAAAAATTCAGTACGTGATATGAAATCGTCGAAACTGTCCTCAAATAACGGATAAATTGGCGGCTCCTTATCACGGTGAAAATTTCTTATTCTGAATATCTTGGCAAATATATCAAGTCGTCTCTCAATTGACGCCATAACTTTTCTCGGAGGTTCACGCGCTCGCACTTTCCATTTTTGAAACGTGAGTCCATTCTGGGATTTCAAGCTTGCAGGTTCGCGTACATTGACAGAGCCGTTTTCAATTGGAGCAAAAGATTTTCTCTTGAATCTGAAAAGCGGATTTCGCCTCCTCTGGTTTTCGCGGTTGGTAGCCACGGAAAGCCCTATCATTTCATTCTCGAATATGTCAGGCTCAAGCTGGTCAAGGTGAACAGGAGTCTGCATCACTCCTGTCGATAACAGTGGGTGCATTTTGACAGTACTTTCACTCACTTCACCAACCACCGGAACCACCGGAATATTGACGTTCTCCTGGTCATCGTTTCCATTCTCTGTACGGGAATTAGTCAATCGCGATCTGACAACTGTGTTATTTAGTCCATCTATCGCTTCCTGGGAATGTCTAGGCAACCGCCGCTCTTGCGATTTTACCATTACCGATTGTAACTCGTCATCCAAGTGATGTCCAGATGCACATAGCGCGAGTGCCGATAAGTTACCTTTAAGCGCTCTCGCTGCAGGCGTTGTCTCATTATTAAATATCACTTCGGCTTTCAACCTTAGCTCTGATTCCTCCTCATCCGAGCTACTGTCATAAAATTTTCCCAAAAGGCCAATGGTATCAAACGCAGTCACCACTATCTTCTTCCCAACCTCACTCTCGGCCTCTGAGACAACATCAATCCCATGGCCCTCCGAATTATTTGTCTTTGACACATTTTCGAGTTCTTCAAATACAGAACTTTCGATTCTCCGCAATGTACCTGTCTTCGCAGCCATGGATCCTCTACATCTCGGCATCTGAAGTATACTTGACCCACATTTGCCCATCTGAGCTTGTGCCGGTTCGACAGGGGGTATTGATTCAGACGGATACTTATGCGAATTAGCTAGCACAGGCTTCAGTTCTTCCATCTCTATACTCTCCACTGCTTTCTGCCTTGGAACTGACGTATTCGATTTCATAGATACTGCGCCAAATGTGACGTGAGCTTGATTCGGTTGTAGTTGTTTAAGACGCCGGTCGGCATTAGAGAAACGCAACCCCTCAAACAGAGTCTTTGCAACCGGCAATTTTGAGCGCCGCGGACGATGTGAGATGATATTTCCTTCTCTGCGTTCTTTGTGCTGATGGCGAGTTCGAAGGAGCTTACGTGACAATGGCGATATATCCGATCGAATTGGTAAATATGACAATACTGGTGTATGTTCTAAAAGTGAAGCTGTGGGTGACGGGCTCGGAGAGCGTGCCGCTAAAGGCTGTAGATGTCCATCAAACGACTTTTCGAAGATCCCATCGTATAGAGGCGATGGAGGGCCACCGGCAAAAATACTTTCTTGCGTAATGCCTAGTTCTGGTATCTGGGTGTCATTAGACAATGCAGACAGTGATAGACTGCTTATATTACCTCTGGCCCAGCAGTGCCGAGTGCAGTACTCAGGAAGTTCAGAACAGAAGATATGGACATGACAGCTAGAATATAACAAGTAGTGCACTTCACTAAATTGGGCAGTTCTGTAGTGCTCTATTAGTTCCAGCGGAAAGAGAACAGTCGCAGTGTGAGTGAAAGTACAGCAGGCGTGCTGGTGATTTGTCTATTGTTGATATACACTGGTCAGTTTGTGAACGAATCGGCATTTTGCGTCAACAAAGTGATTCCATCAGAAGTGCTTACAGAAGCATTGAGTTACAATCTATCAACACTACTACCTAGTAGTTGTCATTTTGTCCGCTGGACTCTTACCAGCCTCCCTAGTGGTACATAATTTATTTTCTATGTGTCATCAGCGATATTTGTGGGATGCAGTCATGTTTACCCTTCTTAACTACGAATAGTGTCTCGCCCACCACTGCGGCGTACGTCACGTCGACCAATGCTGGACGATCCGAATCATGAACGCAGCTGGATACAAGATCAACTCTGATTCTACACGGTAGCAAAGCAATGACAATTGAAAAGTATCCAGCGAAGAGACACGCGCTGCGTGTCAATCAGCGATGGTGTGAACTGGCACCGGAGCACTTCAGCAGCATGGCGGAAGCACCTGTGTTGCTTCTAGCTTCACCACGCACAGTCAAATGGCCGTTCTGCGACCAGACTCAGCCATTCAGACAAAACAGAAACTTTTACTACTTATCTGGATGTGACCTCCCCGACTCTTATCTCACTTACGATACGAGCTGTCAGACACTAGTCTTGTACCTTCCGCCGGTAGATGCTGACGAGGTCATGTGGAGCGGTCTGCCGATTTCAGTCGACGAAGCCAAAACTCGGTTTGACGTGGATGATGTGCGATATAGCAATAGATTAGCGAGCGACCTTGCATTGCTATATGGCAAGCGGACAGTCTTCACCGTCGAGCAGCTCACTTGTTCGGACCATGCCCAAGTTCTTGGGGAGTTGCCGAATATCGTGAAAGCAGTCGCTGAAGCCGATTCGCATGTTTTAGAGGCGCTAGAGGAGTCCAGAGTGATAAAGGATGAATACGAGCTTGGTCTAATGCGGCAAGCTGCCGCAATTTCTGATAAAGCGCATTTAAAGGTCATGTCTACTATGAACATCCATACAAATGAAACGCATATTCATGCTGAGTTCGTGTACCACTCCTTACGTGCGGGCTCCAAGAACCAGTCATACGATCCCATATGTTGCTCGGGCCACTCGTGCTCGACATTGCATTACGTCAAGAACGACGAAGATCTTGCCGGTAGACAACTGATATTGATTGATGCTGGCGCAGAATGGAAGAATTATGCCTCTGACGTCACGCGAACATATCCTATCAATGGTGAATGGACGATGGAAGCTCGGGAGATTTACGACCTTGTGCTACATATGCAGACATCGTGCGAGAAGCTTGTGGCTCCAGGTGCGTCGTGGGAAGAGTTGCACCTACTTGCACACAAGATTCTTGTGAAGGGATTTTTGGAGTTGGGAATTTTCAAGGGTGGTTCGGAGGAAGAAATTCTTGAGTCACGGGTATCCTCTGCGTTTTTCCCGCATGGTCTTGGCCATATGCTTGGCATGGATACGCATGATTCTGGTGGGAGGGCAAACTATAGTGATCCCGACCCGATGTTCAGGTATCTACGTATTAGGCGCAAGCTGGAGCCCGGTATGGTCGTGACTGTCGAGCCTGGTATCTATTTCTCACCGTTTTTGATTAATCCTTGTCTTCGGGGCGACGAAGATCTAGGGAATGGGGGAAAATTTATTGACACCGATGTTTTGGACAAGTACTGGGATGTAGGAGGTATACGGATTGAGGATGATGTGCTAGTTACTGAGACTGGTCATGAGAATTTTACGAAGGTGCCGAAGGAGCCAGACGTTCTTTCAGCTATTATCAAGAAAGCATTGGCCACTTCTTGAACATTGGTTGTACGCCCCAGGTGGCTAAGGCGGTGAGATACTATGTTGTATGACTTGAGATCATTACTTACAACACCATTGGTCAGATAGATTTTTGATCAGCAGCAACTAATATAAGTAGCGCGGCAACTGATAAAATAGTCGGCGTAGAAATGTTAAACCGTTCAAACACCCGTAACACACCAATGGTCCTGGCCCATTTCAGTTCCCATACCCAATATACACCAGCAACACCGTCCTATATTAAATGTATCAAAAACCAGTCCAAATGTGCAACCAAGTATCTTTATCGAAAGTATCACAAAACTATCTGTGACATGCCAACATCTGCAGGTGACTTATTGTCAGCCGTTGATGACTTCGAGCTTGCTACCGCACTTCGGTTTGGAGTGGTCCTCTTACGATGACATTGAACATTATCAATGACAGATGAAGCAGTGCGAACATAAGTACGCGTCAATGCGAAATTCGGAAAATATTCGCCGTACTTTTGCGTCATAGGACATGCAATCCCTTTAGGCAAGGAAATCTTCACAGCTGCCACATATTCTGCGAACGCAAGGCGAGTGATTCGCATACCTAAAACTTCCCGTATCGAGACCTCTCTATCGTACTGAAAATTTAACGGCTCCTTGCATTCAAATTTAAGGCGGATCTTAGTCCTGAAACCAACAGGACCGTTGAGACAGAAATATGCTGCGAACGCGTACAATAAGGCTGCCTCTGACTTTGTCAATTTCATGGTAAATCCGCATTTGTGGACAACCTGCTCATAAATACCCGAGCTTGCGAAACTCCGCGCCAAGGCTGTCGGGCAATAAGAACATCCATTGGAATCACTGACAGCGTGATCCTCATCCCTTTCACTGCTGTTGTCCTTTTGCTTGTCCTTGTCCTTGTCTTTGTCCTTGTTATCGACATCAATCATCGATGCTGATATCCAGAATTCAGAATTTTGAGGTGTGAAATTGCCCTCGGCATCAGTGGAAATGGACGGCGACGCTGGTCCGGACTCACTTCCCGTATATTCGAGAAACTCTCCGTCTGAAAAATCATCCGAAATAATTGTCACCGAAGTGGATGGCATCGTTGAAGACGCCGTTCTATGCGCTGACAATGGAACAGACATCAGTCTTGAGAAGCCAATATTGGCGTACTCTAATCGGCACAATGTATGTCCTTAGCCGATCGAATCTTCAAAACTGGCAAGCTGTGACGCAGTAAACCCCTGTGTGGTGCTTGTTCAGCTATCTACTGACAGCAGACTCGCGAACAGCAAACGCGACGTTGTGAGGCACCCACGTGAATGTCAAACCACTACTATTAATCGCTTTGCTTATCACGTAAGTTGGGGACTTAACTTTGGTCTAGAAAGTAGCAGATAACTTTCACTTTTACAACTATAGAGTATAGACGCCATTGAAATGCTTTACTCGAAATTTGAATGAAATTTCCTGAACGAATGAATCATACCGGGGGGCCCGCCATTCATCCGATACATCAGACAAACGTTCGGGAGATTAGGGTTTATAAGGTGGTATAACTCGAGGGTTTTGTTCTCTGAGCTGTATACAGCAGTTGGCCCTGTAACCCTACACTTGACGCCAATGCCCTAACAGAAGCAGTCACGCCTTCTCGCCCAAACTTAGTGCCCCTCTAAGGTAACCCTGAATTAGCCGTCGGAAGCCACTGCGAACCATAGTTTGATCAGATTTATTCCATTCTATCATAAATCTCCCACCAAAACTTCGATAGTTAGTTAAAATGGTACGTTACATTCGGTATTACTGATCGATGAAGTCTCGCTGGCTAGCATCACCGCGATTTTGAATAAATGGAAGGGCACTAACATGGTCGTTGCAACAGGGGAAAGTTCACGGTTCTCTCGCTCGTGCCGGTAAAGTCAAGTCGCAGACTCCTAAGGGTAATTATTTTTGATATATGTGGCCATAGAGAGTAGATGAAGCTTCCAAAAGACGGAAAGAACACAAATATGGCAGACACTGTTGATTATTGACTGTAAGGGGATAACTGACGCCTTTGATAGTGGACAAGCAGGAGAAGAAGAAGGTTCCAAAGGGTCGGGCGAAGAAGCGCATTCTTTACAACAGTACGTGAAGTATTAATTAAATTGTGAAAGTGAGACGATTCTAATATATACCCTGCAGGACGTTTCGTTAACGTCACTCTCACTGGCGGTCGACGAAAGATGAACCCCGCTCCTACATCGTCTTAAATATCTTGCTAGTGCGCTGTGCATCCGACAATCGCTTCGAATTATACACATGACGTTTGACATTGGATACGAAAAGATGTGTTACAGATAGTTTAGGACTAGGATGTGATGTAATATATTAAAGCCAACGATTATCAAGTGAAAATATGCCTTTGTCCAATTGCTACGAAAGCAGCCTAAGCACTATCATAAAGCTATCTCCGTTTCATTCTATACGGTCTACATAAATTCATACGACTCGAAGTATCGATTACGACAGATCTGCTGTTCATAACTTGCCACCCATTATCGTTTGAATTAGTATTATTGCTAACCCGCTGGGTCACCAGTGATAGGTGCAACTCAATGTAGAGTCACAGTGCAAATATAGGGTTTTGAAATCTGTCCCATTCTGTGTATATAGATATACGTGAATGCATCATGTGGCAACTGGCTGTGACGGTTTAATTGAGCTGTGAGAATGTTGCTAGACTGATCATCGACAACAACGTGGCATAATGGGATCGCGGCTTGCCAAAATGCCGATCGCGCTCTATGCGGACGGAGATCGGATGGACGCCTATATCGATATTATTTATCGTGTTCAACTTGAATTATGTACAGTCGTAACATCTGGGGCCATGAAGAGATGCACGTCTGATGAGAGCCATTTCTGTTAAGTTGGGAATGTTTGTGCTCGGATTGAGCGCGCCGCAAAAAATCGCATTATTGGAGCAGTCTTCATTACTAACGTTAACTACTCTTATTTAATTATTGAACACTTCACTTAAGCGAATGGGCCCATCTAAGACTAGTTCGGTATAGTATGGCGCCAATAATACATACGGCAGCAATAACGTCAGGAGCGTCATCATCTTACTCTCCAACCCGATCCAGAACCGAGTCACCCGACGTGCTGCCGCCATCTTCGCCACATAATCTAGGAAACGTGCACGATAATCTGCTCCTACAGCGGGGGCGTCGAGTGTCTGACACTAGAAAAGATACGATTCCTGGCGAATCACCGGCAGATCATGAAATAGATGCGATTGTAGCACGGATCAGCGCCAGGCATGCCGTTCGGGGTGTGATTGTGATAGACATGGAAAAAGGTGGAATTATTCGCTCATCTATGATTGATGTGGACGGTGGCGGCGTTATATTAGGGAAAAACAGGACCAGGAGTGGGGAATCAAGTGTCGAAGGATCGATTAGAGCTGAAAGAAATGAAGGCGAGGAGGAAGGAGACAGTGATCTAGTAGCTAAATATGCTGCTATTTGCGTACAGTTTGTGAAAACTGGAGGTGAAGTGGTTAGCCAATTCTTTGAAGAAGACGTAGGTGGCTCTTTTGTGCACAACTATTAACGGCACTAACTGTGTTGATAGGATGATTTGAAGCTCCTACGGCTACGAACTAAGGAGCACGAGTTAACGATTGTGCCTGGTACGTAGCTTTCCATCTAACAAAAGTAATTCACGATTGACATTGCCATGCGTAGATTCTCGATTTATATTAGCAGTTATCCATGACGTTCAGGCAAAATAGCAACATATTTATGCAATTGGTGGAA
The DNA here is from genome assembly GCA_030568275.1 of Lipomyces orientalis. Taxonomy (NCBI): domain Eukaryota; kingdom Fungi; phylum Ascomycota; class Lipomycetes; order Lipomycetales; family Lipomycetaceae; genus Lipomyces; species Lipomyces orientalis. Next base: position 27,210 of record JAJLTP010000131.1, on the reverse strand, counting down.
TAGTTCACCGACATCTTGAACGCCAATTTCAAATCCGCACTGTGTTTATCTGTTATTAGGTTGGGAAATCGGTTTACTTTGGACATTATGTACTAGTATGGGAAATGCAAGTAAATTAACGCATCCAGTATATCCAACATGCCAAATTATCTTGCATGCTGAGTTACAGAGGCTTGTACAATGCCAGTCGACCAATCTTCTCTCCAACATCTCTCACTATGCAGTATCGGTAATTAAACCCCCCGTTCTGTTCCACCTTCGCCCATGAGAGGCTTGCTATTCCACTGCCTTTGCCCTCGTTCAAATTAAACCCACCAGTGGTTAAGAATCCGATCAGGAAACCACGCTTGGGGCACACTGGATACTAAGACAACATTAGAACTGATCAGTGACTCATCAAAGAAATGGACATTAACATACTTCAGATGATTCCGGCACAATCTTACGATTCTGTTTCAGCTTCATCCATGTACTTCTGTCCTTGACAGGAATGCCATAAACACGGGCTCTCGGACACGGCACTCCCCTCCCAATCATGATGATCTGGGCTGTAAATAGCGCTGTCGAAAGAACCAGTTCCTTTCGCAACTTATTTCTCTCAGATAGAAGTCTGGATAAGTTGGTAATCATCCATGGTTCACTCGCGGTCAACTCAACAGGAGCATTTTCGGCAGTTGATCCAGAATCGGGCATGGTTACACCTGCCTCCTGTCTTAATGGTTCCTTCGACTGGTCATACAGGCCTTTTGCGTCTGCATGTAGCAGATATTGCCAGTCACAGCTAAAGGGATTTCCAACTTCCCCTCTCTGGTCACCATTCCCAAGATCCACGCTATCATAAATGGTTTTCTTGCTTCTAGGCTTACTTTTCCACTCCTTCTCGTTTAGAATCGTCTTTTCCTTCTCTTCAGCCAGACCAGCCGATGTGCCAGGAAAGTCGTCTGGGAAGTAAGGAAGCATCCGTTCGGACAAAATTTGATGATACTGCTGTAACCCGCCATACATTGTGTAGGCAGGAATGACCAACTTTTTGAAAAATATGGCTACCCATTGCCATGGTAGGAGAAGTGATATTCCTCCACTTGCAAGCCGGATCACTATCGCAGGAATTGACACATCGTCGTTAAAAACCAATGATTCTGTCTTCAGCTATATGTATATATGTTAACAATCAAGCGGGAACTAAATTCAAAATATCGACATATCATACAAGAATTTGAGAGCCATTGGCAGCATCCACGGCCCTAGAACTCGCGGCCCGCCGCTGCTTCAGACGCCCATGAGCGATTTTGGCGTGCTCGACGCGGATGCTGCGGCCCTCACTCGTAAATAAAGGAGACCGTGTGCTTGATCCGAGAAATTGAGAAATCCCGTTGAGTTTCCTACTGATAAGACTTTGCATGGACACGTCACGGCGCTCCCACGATGTGAGCTTGCGATCACGCGATGGAGCTGATCTATTCCAGTCGTGTCAGCGCCTAGGACAAAAATGAACCAGGTAGTAGATGAGCATACATTGTTCTTGGATCGAAAAACTTAAGAGGAAAAACAGCCCCTACAGGAATTTGCTTTGGATCTCCTGCTGCAGTTGCTGCGCTCCACGCTTCCTGCGCACTTGTAAGTATTCACTCGTTCGCAAATGCGCGTGAACTCACATGAACTGTAGCATCGTTGTCCAAATGTAAACGGAGATTGTGTCCAATAACTTTAAGTGATTTTGGTCCAAATATGTCAATTGAGCCAACCGCAAATCGGCAATCTTGAACCTCTATGCCGGGATCCGGATTCAGTTCCTGTTCCCTGGTCATCTTGACCAGTGACAAAAGCATCTTCCACGTATCCTCAAATATAGCGGGATGAGTTCGAATGAGAGCTCGTCTATTTTCGTTCTCCAAATGCAGATCCGGCGTAGGCTCAAAACATATGAGAACTTCGCCGATAGCATATTGTATCGAGTCACTCTTGGCAGTCTCTGTGCAAATATTATATATAGGTCCTTCAAATGCACGGACGCCCAATAAGTGCGATTTTCCACAAGCCTTGCCTTTGGATATTATATTGACGATATTGACCACGCTGTCATGTCTTCCTTGCAATATCATTGTCGCATGATAACTTGTATCGAAAATTATGCCACTTCCATTTTGGCTTGCACGATGAGTTGGACGAAAGCATTTCTCATTAGGGTGAGACGGTATAACATATCCCCATTTCTTGACCATGTGGGCTCGTTTCGCATGCCACAGATGTGTAGGTAGCCACGTCTTATCCTTTTGTCTCCTCTTAAATTTGCGATCCATAATCACCTTAGTGGCCTGCTCATTGATACCAACGGGGTATTTGCTTCGCCTGCGATTATAGTGGTACGCCTTCCGTTGCCGTGCGAAATACCGTAATTTTAAGGCTGTATCCCGACGGAGATGCAAACGCGTTATACGCTGTCGTTTCTTGGGTGCTATCGCTATTCCGCTCTCCTTGTATTCTTGCTGAGCTCGGTCACGAAATCGGGGGGGTAGGAATCGTATGTGGTGGCTCGCGGCTCGGCGTCTTAATGACCGCGGAACAGCCTGAAATGTTTGCTGTTTCTGTAATGCCCTACCGCATGCGGAATTAGGTGATAGGTATCTCATATGAAAAATACCATACAGTCATACCTCGCCTTGCGCATGGAAGCAGACAATTGCTGAATTTCGAACTTCCTAGAGGAAACAAAGGCTCCGACATCAAGGTGCCCGTTCTTCAGACCTACCCATATTTATTGAGCATGGTGAATAAGATTTCGTTCAGAACCATACGTACTTGACTCAGATGGCTGTGATAATATAGTTCTCGCATTCATCACCTTCACACGCTTAAACGCATCTCGTTCATCATTGCCATCGTCTGCACGTCTCTTATTGCCTGATCCGGGCAAAGTGGTCGATTCCGATGATCTAGCTTGCGCTTTCGGCAGCATTATGCTCCCTAACTGAACCGTGACAAAGTTAATGGTAATCTACAATTAGATAATCCAACTGCGATAGATATATTGCACCTGGATTTGAACCGCATTCATTCCTTCCCATCGTCCACCATAATCCTCAATCCCAACGCGTCCAGCATTACCCTGCTTGCGGTCACCCGGCCGAGGCTCGTGACAAAGAGTCACGAATATCGCTTGTCGTTGTGATCTGCGTGACCTATCAACCAAACAGGGATGGGCAGCATTGGGAGAATAGCCAATCAGACGTGGTGGCTTATCGGAACGTGCAGGGGGCCAGCCTTGATACAGTTAGGCCAATACCGATTTTAGTCTAGAGACGGTTAGAACCAGCGTAGATTTGTGGCGGCGCTAAACCATAACCGGGACCAACACAGCGCATGGGCAAAAGTTGGGCTGTTCTTGGGCTGCTTGCTGAGGCGCTCCGCTCACCATCGCGATCAGGCGGAGTTCACGCTTGTTTCCACGAAATTTTGGTTCCTGGCTTCCCTTTATTCGCATCTCATCGTCGGTCAGAGGCTAGCATAAACTCTCACAGTCTTCGAGTCAGAGCACCAACAGCCGTCTCTTGAGAAACATTAACGGCCCGCACTGCGCGACGCCCGCCGCCGCATAAAACAGGATGCCTGCCCGTGCGACCTCACCACCATCGATATCATCTGCTTCATCATTCGTGCACAAGCCATTTCGCTTCTGGCAACGCCGACAAGAAGATCATGCCTCTGCTTTCTCACAGTCAAAACGCCGTCGATGGTGGTCGCCAACGTCGTTGAGACGATTCGCGATATCCTTATTCGGCTTCAATGTATTCCCTGTGACAGTCCTCGCTGTGTCGACATATGCTGCCCTTCTTATCACCACCTATGTCATCCAGTTCGCGAACCCACAGACATCATCACCAGCTGCTATTTCCGCTGCTCCGGGTTCATACTCACCAGATGTCGAAACTGCGTGGTACGACTTGCAGGTAATTTCAGAAAATATTCACCCGTACAATTCACACGCGAACGATTATGTGCACGATTACATAGTCAATCGGACATATGAGATTTACTACAAGTCCCAGCCTGGTCGTATCGAAGTCGACAATGATTATGGTCGCAATGTTACATTCAGACAGAGTGACTTGTGGAACGCCTCGGCACCATCTGGGAAGATAATTTATTATGAATCCAACAATGTTTTGGTTAAAGTCAACGGTCGTAATCCATCACTATCAGCTGTTCTTGTTTCTGCTCATTTTGACAGCGTGTCGACAGCCTACGGTACGACCGATGATGGAACTGGTATTGTTACTTTATTAGCACTTGTCGAGCACTATGCGTACGCCGAAGAGGCTCCTTTGCGTACAATTATTTTCAACTTCAATAACGCAGAGGAATTTGGCTTGTACGGCGCAGAAGCGTTTTTCTTTCACCCGTGGTCAGAGCTTCCATCGACGTTCTATAATCTTGAGGGTACCGGAGCTGGTGGTCGTGCCGTACTCTTCCGCGCTACTGATTATGGTGTTGCCGATCACTATTCCGCTGCTAGCACGCCACATGCAAACTCACTACTCCAGGAAGGTTTTGAACATGGTGTCATTAGATCTGAGACGGATTATCGCGCTTATGAGGATCATGGACTTCGTGGAATGGATGTCGCATTCTACACTCCTCGTTCGGTTTATCACACAAAGGGCGACAGTATTCAGGGAACTACACGCGGCAGCGTTGAGCACATGCTCACGACATCTCTCGCAACTGTTGACTCTATGGCCGAAGATCCAGATATTGACAACTCGTCCAAGAGCAAGGCTGTTTTCTTCGATTGTGCGTACTTTTAGGGTCAGCCTGAGGCAGTTGCATTTTACTTACTTGTAATAGTGTTTGGTTCCGCCCTCTTCGTCGCGCCAGTTCAGACTTTCTTTATTGTCGACACCGTGATGTTAGTCGTGACGCCGATAATATTGTTTTTACTTCTTTTCGGACTCGCCAAATCTCGCAAACTTAATCTTGGCCGACGTGGTTGGGGTCGATTCCCGCTGTCGATTATCATTTCAACCGCCATCTTGTTTGGCGTTCTTGTCGGTCTCAGATATGCAAACGGCCTCATTTTCTACAGCCATGTCGGTTTGCCATTCATTGCGCTTGCTTCGCTGTATTTCGTTCTCAATTTCTTCTTCCTTGCTGCGGCTAACCGCGTCAAACCGGTGAGACATCAGAAGTTTAAGATTTTGCTTGAGCTATATTTCCTTTGGTGGATTGTTCTCGTGTATGCCAACGTTGAGGAGAACCGCATGTCTGGAACCGGCCTTTATTGGGTAACGTTCAACTTTATCAGTGTTTCTTTGGCTCTATTGATGGATATTATCGCTCTGTATTTCGAACCTGCTGCGCCTATGTACTTTATGGCGCGCGCTGAGGTTATCGGATCAGAGCAGCATTATCTGAACGCTCACAATGATGAGATTGATCATATTTCTCCCCAGAGTGAGCACGACGATGATGAGGACTCCGAGGACGCACCATTACTTGGAGAGACCGCTAGTGAGCAGAATATCAGTTTTACGAAGAAATTGGAGATGCGTGGAGATTACGTTTGGTTATTTGAGTTCTTGATTCTGGTTCCGTTTTCAGTTTTTCTCACTTCCCAGATTGGTTTCTTGGCTTTGGCGGCCGTCCAGCAGACGTTACAGGAAGGTGGTCCAGCGATCTATAACGGTATGTAATTAATGGCGCCTGTGAGTGGAAGAGCTATGCTGATTTACATCAGTGTACTTGAGCTTATTCGTGTTCATCATTATCTTGATGTATCCAATCCTGCCGTTTATGCACAAGATCCACTTCGTCGTTCCGTTCGTTCTCTTGTTGGCTTTCACTGGTACTTTCATAGCGTCGTGCTTCCTATTCCCATTCTCATCGGAGAAGCCATTGAAGGTGTCGTTTGTTCAACAGGTCGACTTAGACAACTTAGATGCTGGCGCTGTTGTTACGGTCACTGGTCTCAAGCCGTACGTGTACAACATCGTCGAGGATCTGCCGTCCGTTAAGAACTACTCGGAGTACAATGTCTACTGTAAGGACACTATGGCAGGCAATGTTCAGAAGTGCCAGTACCCCGGTCTTTATCCCAATGTTACGTACGGGTATCCCTACGACTGGCTAAACGTGACGATGTACAATTCGACGTACAACTTCACTGACGACGGCACGTATACTAGCAGTGCAACATACTCCACCTACACTGCGACTGCGACTGCGACTGCGACTGCGACTGCGACTGCGACTGCTAGCTCTGAACCGAGTGGTACTGTTCTGGCTGATTTAACAGATCGGCCATGGTTTAGCACTGATGTTTTGGTCGAGAAGCGAGACTTTGTTGACATCGCTGAGGAGGATGTCGGTCAGAAGGGTGCGTACTACAACGCAACGATTAAGATCTTCGTGAACAACAGTCGATCATGTGTCATGCAATTTACCCCGCCATTTGATTCCTTTGAATTCACCGGCTTTGGGCCGTATGAGAACTCGACCAAATTCAACGAGACCGATGAATTCACGGCGCAGGAACTTTCATTCGGCAAGTATGTAGTTACAAGTGTCAGTGTGACAACTAATTACACTAATTACACCTTTGCGGAGCCATTGACGTGGGAGGGAGGTATCGACAAGATTTCGATGTTTAAGCTGGACTGGTACGCTCCGTTTATAGTATCTCTTATGTGGACGGAGAAGGAAGATATCACAGATGCCACCGAATCCGAGATGGATTATTTGAAGGTGTATGTCGGCTGTCAGTGGGCAGAGTGGAAAGAAGGCAAGATTCCCGCCCTAGATGAATTAGATATGTATCGACCATCGTGGGCCGCGATCACGAAGAGCGGCAACGGATTAGTCGAGGTGTGGAAAGAGCTTGATCTATTCGACGAGGACTACATGTACTTCAACGAGACTGAAGTCGAGGCCTGAGTCAAGGTCGCAGTCGTGGATGTATAAGATAGTTGGATGGTTTTTGTTAGTCTTTTTTTGGTTGCTAAAATTTGCTTTTGTTTTTGTATAATGTGGGTGTATGGATGACTTTATTTTAGCTTAAGTGGTGTTATTTCCTTACAACTATATATCTGTGCGTTTATTGATCCATATATGACAGCTTTTGGTTTTTTAAGAGGTGGTACGACATCAATACTTTTGACTAATTGTTACAGTTCTTTGGTGTGGTTACAAGTTGAATGCAATACCGTAGGGATCTGGGATCATGTACTGAGTGCTTTTCATTGTATTCTCCTTATTATTTGGGTTATAGACTATGTATAATTTGATATATGAAATTTTTTCTCGTAGTTTAGGGGTTGGTTCCTTTATTGTTTGCTATTCTTTACTTCTACATGAGCATGTGCTATTGGTTGGATTGTATCTTGGCTTTGTGTTTAGGATTGAGTAATATACAACGTATAACAAATTTACCAACAGTACTCATGCATTCACCCACTTACCCCGACACAAATAATAATGTCGCGTATGCCGGGGACAGCTCGCGTGCTGAGCTCGGTAAGACATCAATGCAAGCAAGACAGTTCCGGGTTCTCCAGACTAAATTAAACCTTGAACTGAACGCGTGCATCTACTGATTGCAACGGAACTCAAACAGAAGGCAATTCATGTGTGCCTCGACATGTGTTAACTGAATAAATCTAGGTTTCCTTGCCCGACTTACAAACTCGCGACTCCCCGCAGGCCAGCATGTAGCTTGACAGGCATTTTGTTATAGGAGAAAAGATATCGACCGGGGGCCCCTGCAGCGGTGCAAGCAACAAAACAAGGAAATGAAATGTAGGATCTGACATGTAGTGGAGCAATGTCGGATCACCTGGCGCGTGAATTAGTCGTGAAACCGATAGAGCCGAACACCTGGCGCGTGAATTAGTCGTGAAACCGATAGAGCCGAACAAAAGTTCTAGACAGCGACCCGAGCGAAGAGGAGCGCCCCGCGAGTGGCAGAATAGATAAAGCTTTCACGTGCAACTTGGTTCTCGACATGTTTTTCGCTGCGTCAGGATCAATCCAGTAGTAGCATCGGCTCGTGCAAATGTCTTTGAAGGCTTGGGCCAGCCCCCGCAATATCGATCCTAACGCGCCATGCGGCTGGTAAGCTCATCGCGTCTGTCTAGATAAGCCAGGCGGCCCACGGGCCATCATCCCTCATTTGAAAACACAAAATCACGCAAAAGCTATCGTGGACAATGTCGGAGTCGCGCTGAACGCTTGTTCTCAAAGCTGCTTTCCCGGACTAGTCGTGTCTCGAGATGAGAGCTTGTCTCGCACTGCGATGTCTTCGGATAGGCCGACGTGGTATCATCATTGCTGACGGTGGACTCTGGCGTATCTAATCGCAGGTCCGCCAAGTGCTGCTCCGACATATCTTTGGAATAATTCACGTATGTGCAGAACAACTCCGAGAATTGACAGAGATTCACGGAAGCGATTACGAAGAAAAATTTGGCAATTATTCTGCCTCGTACATATAAATTACAGCGTAAGTACTTAGATAGGGAAAGTCGGATCCCGTCGGCGGTAGTACAAATCAGTCGAAAAGCCATAAGCAACGGGCAAAAAGTCCTCAGCAGGAATATTTCAGAATATGCATACGATTCTGAGATTCCTGTCGAGATCATGCAAATATGCCGACATTCTCCTGGGAATTTGGATAAGATCGACGGACGAACCTAGTGGGATGAGGCTGTCATATTTGAAGTTTTGGCTCGATTAATTTACGAAATTAGTAGATTAGGTTCCCGTTCAGATTTTCACATGCAAAATAGACGCCAATTTCATGATGGCCAACAACTAATTCAACCAGACTTGCTGACTTGCAACACTGGGTCAGACACCAATCGGGGTGCGAGGCGGCGGAATAATTTGGCAGACCGGCGAACGAATTATATGTGTTCGTACATTTTGGTCCGCTCGCGGTCCGAGAAGTCTCACGAGGAGCCGATCGATTACGACCTGCTAAAATCGGCAGCTTTGGCCACTACTTCGGCATGCGCTTGGCAGGGCAGTGCATCCGCTTTTTTTTCAGTGTCCATGGTTAGTAGGCACGACTGCTATATACTGGTAATCGATAGCCTGCCAGACAGGTGCGGAGGTGGCTGGCGTTCTTCATGATGAGACGTTAGACCGCTGGACGAGTAGGCACAATTCACGGATACGAAGAGGTGTCTCTACCCATTAATACAACGGAATAGATTAACTAAACACGCGGCACGAGATGAGGAGTTCACACCTAAGTACGCGACAGACGGTGGTGGCAGAAAACCGGCGATGAAGTCGGCGACGGAGAATGTTCACAGAACGTGGGGGTAGATAACCTGGTGGGTCTCTGAACACTGCTCGCGACATCTCGTTCAATTTCACGTTCTCCATCTTAATAAATTCGCCCAATAAGCTTCACGATCTTCCAAGTGACAGAACAATTAATGGCTTTGGCAGCAACACCAACAACGCTATGGATGTTGCTGCTGCTCTCGAGCTAACTGTCCGCCTAATAGGGAAGTCTAGAGCGAGTTCAATCTCGCTCCCCGTCGCTGAAATCCTGTCTAGGTGTCGCGTCGCGATCACGCCCTCGTTGGAGAGCCGTTAAGGATCACAACGTCACCAGTCAGTGCCGTGCCCCGCACTTGATCAAAAACGACCGACAATCGTAGTTATGCAGTTGCAGATCCAGGTCAGCCGTGCAGGCACGGGAGATCGACAGCAAGCTTACAATGTGCTTAACATTTCACGCAGAAGCCATACAAGAATCAAGTCTAACGGTCGCATTGCGGGGTTTCTACTTATCGATAAGATAACGCCGAGCATAGACCAAGGTGCACAATATTCATCTCGATCCAGCTGCTCTTGTCGCTAAATTCGTGCGATGAACATTGGTCGACTGACTGCTTGGTGACACTGATCATGAGATCATACTGACGCCATTGTCACAAACTCAGGGGCAAAATGACAGAGTCAGGGACGAGTCTCGATCACGGATCACAGACCACGCCGCCTAAATCACGGTGCCTGACGCCCTCCCTGTAAATGACTAGGTGTGCACCGCCACGTCTTGGGCGGTTCCGAAGTCAAGCTCGTGGCCGGATAAAGACCAAGAAACATCCCCACCCAGGGGCTATATGCACAAGCCACATTCACAGACGGGTCCGGACGACCCACCGGCCCGGCTCGCCGCTGTCCGTGGCAACTGTGGCTAATGCACAGGCTTTCGCTATTCGACTAGTGTGTGCCTTTCTGACTCGGCGTGTGTCCGACGGGCACCAAACTCGCTCTCTCGCTCCCCCATTCCAGGCGTGGGAATTACAAACCCGGCAAAAAGTATTACGAGCCATTATTATTGAGCGCACGCATATGTAATGTACCCGGGTGGGTTCGGATCGGAACGCAACTCAGACTAGACGACACTCAGTCTGTCCACTGTGTCCACACCAGAGATATATCGCGCCGCCAGATGCAATGAAGTATTAAGCTGAACAGTCCAGAGAGTAAGCACTCGCCTCCCGTCATGCAATGTATACGGAGCAGGGAATTGCTCATTCGCGACGCTGCGGAAAGTTCTCCGCGCGGTTTGTCCATATGGCAGACCTGGCGACTGCTTGATCTTGAAATCTGCTAGTTATTCACGCGACGATGCTACATATGTGGTGGCATCACATGTACACTTTCAGCATGACAGCCAGTTAATAACGATATTACGGACATGTCGCTCTCGTCCCGGAAAGGCTAGGGCAGTCGCTGTCTAGGATTTGGGCTCCAACAATTGTATCGTTCTGTCCTGACCAATCAGTTGTCACTTTGCGAGTCAATTGATCAGGTCGTCCAGATGTGGCCAAATAATGCACACGGTTTAGGGCAGGGCAGGGTCCGACGACATGATCGGAGCAAGTTGGCAAGCCGGACCACTCCCTCGTCACCATGGACCGGTCAAATAATAATATGCTTCCTTGCAGATTCGCACTCTAATCTAAATCTCGGCTGCCTACTACAACTGTCGATCTTTTGCCGTTCCTGGGATGTGGCTAGCCAGAACATGGCCCCTGCGTGTATATGGTCGGCTTGCATATAGGCGCGCGAAATTGAGATGGCATCCGCGATGGCGGGTGGAGCCCAAACACAAGCCACGAATTATTAAATCCTGGCTGGCGGGCGCATCATAAAATGACCCAGCGACGAGCTTCAATGTGTGAAAAAAGTAGAAGCAGGTCAGATGGGAAGGAGTTGCTTTTTATCCGTCTCATTGGAGTTAAATATTCTAGACGGCCACCAAAACTCGGCAGAGTTTAGCTGATATGCAAGCAAGCAGACCTTGCTTTTGTTTTGGCTTACCAAAAGTAAATTGTCGGTAACTACGTTGCGCTGCTTAATGGATTGAAGCGCCCTGCCAGGGTCCAACTCCGAAATCCACACTTTGCTTCTACACATGGCGAACCCAACCTAATTAATGACTACTGTCCCGGTTGGCCCCACAGCGAGTTCTGGCCAGCCTAGACTGGTCTTCGTGCTATGTAAACATCGCTGCGGCATCGATACTTTCTTCTTCCGAAGCCAACTAAGTTTTAGGGGACTACAAGCCCATCGTAGTGTATCGTCGTCGGTCAAGCTGGTACACGGTGGCGGCGACTGGCCCTTCTTACCTGTAATACCGTTAACATGTTTTGAGTCTACATCTGTCGCAGCCCGCTTTAGGGCTCCGCCGGTAAAGTCTTGATTGGTTTGACCACTTTATCATTGGTCGGAGCAGCACGCAGCGTTCTCCATCGTCTCTTGCTCGCGCCGCGCAACACCATATGAATCTCACTTGCGATCGTAAATCGAAAATTTGACATTTGGGAACCTAAGATTTAGCGGACCAGCGGGAGTCGAGGATTTCGCGGCCGGAACTCAAAGGTTTCCGCATTGATGGGCCAAAAATTGGGTGGCGTGGCGCTAAAAGCTTAATTTAAATCAGGCCCACCTCTCCTTCCCGAGGAGCTTGATTTGCAGTTCGGCGATGTTAACGTTATGTGCTTGATTTCGCGGATTTAAACTACTAAGCGCAGTGGACGGGTATGTGGCCACACGAGCTTCGTAAGCGAGGGCGATGGATTATCCGTGCCGATATTCCCAGCGAGCAGTTAGATACTCAACATTGTCCAGCATGGAGTCGTGTAGTCGGCATTTATGGGCTACGATATTATACCCCATTTTTTTGGATCTGTAGTTTCATAAAATCGTGCAATCGTCTTTGTTATCGTCCTTCACCGACCAAGGCGCGCTTCAGCTACTAGTTCCTTCAATTCGCTGTTATTGCAAACGTTTGCACAAGATCGAATGTGCTTGGCGGCCAGACGTAGACACCGTGACGGTGAAGTGACGTCGTGTGAGGTGGAGTGAAACCTGACATGTGCAGTGGCGTAACTCCGAATTTGCAATCAGATGCGTGATTTTCTTTGTATATTATTCAACCCTAAATCAACACGGAAAAGAACTTTGCTTGCCAGTCTTTATGCCATGTTCAATTCTTGAACCAAAAAAAAGTTAGGCCTTTAGCTTTGTGAAGCTGAATTTCGGCTTCTTCGTCTGGTCTTTGTTCAATTAATTTAGTGGCCGGCCAACTCTGGCTTATAGCAGCTGCACACAGTGTGGACTGCGGCAAGCTATTATTTAGAGTTTGTGCAAAGCACGGGTCCACCGCACGCAACTAATACACACACAGCAATTACCAATATTTATTCTGGCGCAGGCACACAAGCATCGGCTCGCTAGCGCTGGGACAATTCTGCAAGCTAAGTTACACCACTGCGAATTAAGCGACCAGGTTAGGTCACCAGGGCAGGGTCGGTTTTGACAGGTCAATGATCACGATCTGAATTGTACTCGTTTTGTTATAATCTCGGGCTTGGCTCATGCTGTGACCATCAGTTAGGATGCCCGCGAGAGAGCTTAGGGCTATCATTGCCGTTCGGGAATATTAGCGATCGTCGAGGTCGATGCATGTGCATGACCGGGCCAGTCGATCAGTATAGTGCGGTTGTGCTGGAGGGCTTCTTCGCTGCCTCCGCGCTTCTGTTCGCCGCGGCAGGTTCCATACTTAGTGCGGGTCAGACGTCTCCTCACCCCTTGGAAAGCATTCTGTAAGCTACAAGTCTAACTCAAGACCGGTCACACTGCGTTAGAACATCGTCGTGAGATATATTAGCTGGACCTTGCAGCAGCTACTCTACTATCCAGAAGATCATCTTATACATGTCAGTCAGTGACACGGGGTGTCTACAATTAATATACCTCATACGCATTTTATTTAAAAGCGGAAGTCGCATGCGTTCATCCGTTGCGTACGCATTTATCCGCCCAATTAAAGTAGACAGAACGCCAAAGTTGCTGAATATTGTCTACATGGTTTCATATACAATGTATATTGGCATGAGAGAAACGTCCCAGTTGGAATTTCGGCATGACAGGATATTCACACGGGCGCCTGTTGGGTAGGTGTGTTAGAGATGAATTCACTACTACATCCCGGCGCCTCACCCAATGGTGAAGAACATAAATTATTGTGCAAGCGACGGGTCCCGGGGCTGTTAAACCCGCGCTAAGCAAGAAAAGCAATACGCGACCAAAAGTGTGGAAGCGCCCGGGGCAGACAGCCAAAAAGCAAAGTGGGGATGTCTGCACGAGCTTGCCTATTCGAGCAAGTCCCTGCGCGTGTCAACGGGCAACACACGCATGCGCGTGCCTTGGTCGGCAAAAGTTCTCACAAATTTTATAATTTATATTTGTCACGCCCTCACTATTGCCGCGTCGCCGTTGCCCAAATTTGATAAAAACGACCACAACGAGCAATTCTGCGTGATAGTGTACGGCATGAGTTATTCTGCCCCGATGGCGACTTTCTAGCAGCAACGCGAACGGGGATCTTTGTCAAATAAAATATGCTATGTTCTTTCGCGACAGGGTCTGCTGGCTCCACAGGGGCCGCAAAGTTAAGTTTACCGGCCGGGCGGCATTCGTGCCTGAGACAGGTGTGTCACTGAGTGCGTGACCACATTACTGCTACCGTTTAGCAACGAGTCGTAGTCGATCTGCCACTGCTCCTCAAATTGTCACTAGCGCTAGCTAGAGGCAAGTTGTTGAAATTCATGGTAGAAGTTAGCTAGATGGCTGCAGACGGCAAGTGGCGTCCGTTAGTAGTAGACACCATTTGGCCGCAGTTTCGAGGTCAAGAGCTGTTCCTTTTTCCTACTATTAGCATAGGCAATGCTCGGCTTGAGCGGGAAGCCACTCTCAATATGCATGTAAATGCGGGAGCTTAGCCCGAAACGACTAGCCGGAGACTGTGGAGACCCGTCTAGCGGGTGGCGTCGGCCCTATTTTAGCAGTTTTGTGTGTGGATCGAGTCTTCGATTGCCTCTCACTTACCGTGACGTTTGAGCGACATCCCATCTCTCTCTCGCTCTCTCGCTCGGGCGGCCCGGCCCGGCCCGGCCGCAACCGTAGCTTCACAGTATAGTGTGTAGACCCCAAGGGGAAAAAGACAGTTGCTCTATAGAACCCTGCTTAGCGAATTCACCGCGACATTGGGCAAGAGAGGGAACGAGCTGGTTACTACTATTGCCATATGTGGACGGCCGAGTGGGCGACGGCGGCGGAACGGGCAATGTCGGCGGGCGACGGCGAGTTTCCCGGCAGCTATGCCGTATTTGGTTAGCGCGGTCTGTCCGCTAGGGCTAAGTCTCATATTTTGCTTGCCGCAGCAAATTAGCAAAGCCGGTGGCAGGGGCACCAGCCACTACGGAACCGCCGCACTCGTGGCCCTCGCACGCGAGAGCCACACCAACCACGCGACAGCCAATGTGCGACAGCCACAGAGCGGCGCCGGTGGCGGTGTGCTTGGACCCGCAGGCCTGCACTCTGCATAGAATGTTGCAGTTGCAGTGATGTGGTGGCTTCGGCGGTGGCTTTGTGACTGTGGCGCGGTTGACGGCCTAATCGGACCCTGACCCGGTGTGTCCCTTGTGTGCGCATGACCAGGTCAGGCACGGGTCCGCCGACAGCACGGTGTGTAGTCCCGACAACTGCATGTGCACGCCGCCGGGTGCTCCGCTGGCCTCGTCTCGTCGGGGGCGCTCGTCCATTCATTCACGGCAGGCTCGCTCCCTCATCTCGCCCGTTCGCCTAAGTCGACTCTTGCTTTGCTATCCCCACTGGCCTGGCCGTTTACCATCATCCGTGCTTTCTCTCATCGTCTCAGTAGTGCTTTCGTTGGTGTCGTGTGTGCTGTTTTTCACTCCTACATCGTCCAGAGACCAGTGCGACCGAATCTCGATCGTACCGATTCCTGGCCGCCATCTCGAACCTCTGCGCATGCTCACTCTGCCGTTGTCTGCCGCTTCGCCCACCTCGTTCCTTATACGTCCCTGTGAGGGCTCGATCATCTATTGTTTTAATTAATCGAAACAAAAATCGCATCGCCAGTCACACTACCGCGGTTGAACAACACAATCGCGTCGCCGTCGAGAACTTCGACGGCAACCCGACAAGACGGAGAATCCTACGACGATCGTTCAGGCGACGTCCAAAGTCACGCCGCCGACCCCACCGCCTCATCATCACCAAGCTCGTGATTTGAAAGCGTTTGCTTACTATCAGATTCTGTCCCCTTCTCCGCCTATGGAAAAAGAAGACATCACGATGCCGAATGCGTCGACTCTACTCGGCGACGACTCTACATCGACCTCGTTCGACACAGCCGATGCCTTTTCGTCCCGGTCGCCCGAAGACTGCTCCGGCCAAGACTCTCTGTCTTCCTCACACTCGGCCCGGCTATCGTTTCTGTCAAAATCGACGATTACGAATCTTCCGGATTTCGACAGTCCGGTAGACGAAGAGTTCTGTAAAGATGGCCCACTGGAGACCAAAATATGGCGGCTGTATTCAAAAGCAAAATCGACTCTGCCGAATCAAGAACGGATGGAGAACTTGACGTGGCGAATGATGGCGATGTCTCTCCGCAAGAAAGAGCGACAGCAGTGTCGGACACAGTAAGTTTATTTTCAGGGTTTTGCAAACTCGACCAGTACTAGTGTGACCCACTTTGCACGTCCTGGTTTCGGAGCTGTCCTTGATGTCCGCAAACCTCGTCTTACTTACACATAGGTCATGTAGAACGACAAACGGTACGCGGGCTGACACAGTCATTAAGAAGTCACCGGGAGCAACTTGGTCCGCCGCCAGCCCGGTGACTTCTGATATCGGCAACGCATTTATTGACGAAATCACTTATACCCCGTCGTCTATTGTTGGGTCGCCTTCGGGATTGACAGTCTCACCGTCCTCTGAACCTCCATTTAACACATCCCACGCCACCAGCTCAGCGATACCTATCAAGTCTGGCCGGAAGTCAGAAAAGAAGGAGCACGCCTCTGTGGTCACCTTCGATCTGCCTGGGACCGAGTTCGATTTTGAGTCGATGACACACAAGAGCTTATTGGATGACGATCGATCGGTACGTTTGATGGCTGATGACGCTGACATTGTGCTCTTGGGATTGCTAATGTGCGTTGCAGGGCAAGAAGCGACCTGCAAACTTTTCGCCTATGGTTAACCCAAACGATATGCACGGCTCGGGCATTCCAGACTACAACTTGGACGACCATGATTCTGTTAGCTCGTCATTCAATCCTTCCCACAATCCCTTTGCTCTCATCGACGGCTTCTCACATCACGACAATGCTGGTCTCTCGACGAGTGCCAACCATAGCCTTGCTTTTTCACCCGTGGCATCTCCTGTCAACAACAACCGCGGTCCTACCTTCCCGATGTACAGTAATCAATCCCTCGCTTCATCCGTCACCTCACAAGAGTTTTACTCGCCACCGCCTTCAGGCCCACATTCAACAGTTTCAACCCCGCACCCTATTGCCGAAACTCGGGAATCACTGTTCTTTGACACAATCACGACACACGAGCCGGCGCCAAATCGACGAACCATGAACTTTGCCACATCGCGGCCCAACTCCCATCCCTCTCGTCCTGGCCTGTCGCATTCATTCAGCTATTCTGCTGTGCAGGACGGCTTTCCTCCTGCACCCCCAGGTCAACATACACCCGGAGTGTCATCAAGCAATTTTTATGGTAATGGAGGGTTCAACTTCCAGCATGTTGATCCGTCGCAGGTCTTGCATCCTGAGTTTGGCATGGGGAAGTCGTTGCCAGACGGACGGAGTAATATGTTCCAGTTCATGGACGCGGAGCTAGACGACGAAGATGCCGCAATGTTCAACGGTTCGAATCCGGCCTCTGAATTCCTTGATCTGCCGAGTGACTCGGATGTCATCGGAATTCAAGTTCCAGGCAACAATGTGCATGAGTGGCATGGACATCAGAGTAGCGAGTCTGGACCAACGGGATTCCCAATGGCCACGTCCTTGCCAGCACGACCAGGATTTACTGGTCCGTCCAGTATGAACAGCATGCAGGATTCGTGGCCACAACATCAGGCGAATGCGTCTGCGCTAAGTTCGTCGGTGCACGATCTTCAGAATCGAACGAATCAGGACAGCTTTGGGCGAAAGCAGAAGATCGCTCGGACGGCGTCGTCTACCAACACGGCGTCTTTGCTTCAACAGAATCTCACCCGAAGGATTCAATCTAATCCGGGTACTCCACCAGAACAATTTAGCCCGAACAGCACCGGAACGAACAGTTCAACTACGGCGAGCACGACGGCTAGTAATTGCACAGCGGCAACATCGACCGGAAGCACCTCCGCAACCACAAGTCCCAACTCTGGTGGTAGTCTAGTGAGCAGCAATGGTAACGCGGTAAGCAACGGTAATGCCAATAGTCGACCAGCGAACGCCGTGTCGCCTTCCGGTACCATCGATCCCAAGAATCCAAACATACAACCAAACGGTCAGCCGACGACCTGCACAAACTGCCACACACAGACCACGCCGCTCTGGCGGAGAGATCCAGAAGGTCAGCCCCTGTGCAATGCGTGCGGGTTGTTCTTGAAGTTGCATGGCGTTGTTCGGCCGTTGTCGTTGAAGACCGATGTCATCAAAAAGCGAAATCGCGGCGGCGCAGGCGTGGCCGGTGCTGTTGGGGGGGCGTCCGGGCTGAATAGGTCCGGATCGAAGAAAGCAGTTAAAAAGAATGCCATTGTCGCAGTTGCTCCTGGTCCGATGCCGATTCGGGCCGATTCGTCAGAGAGTCCACCAGCTGGTGCTACCACGATTGGTGGTACTCCGCGCGTTCCGGTCGTGACTCCGATTTCATTCCAAACTACTACTTCGCCCGCGCAGAGTCAGCCGTCGCCACAGCAGTCGCAGGCTTCACCATCGCAGCAGTCGCAACAATCACCTCCTCGACAAATTCAGTCACAGAGGCCTTCGCCGACGGCATCGCAGCCTTCTCCGCCACAGCAGCCTGCTCTACAGAAAATGTCACCAATCGTGACAGGGGAGGATGAGCCTGAAGCTGCGAAGAATGCGTTGAATCAAAAATCGATGGCGGCAGCAGGAACAAACGGTAACCAATGGGAGTGGTTAACAATGTCTCTGTGAACGGCGGGTTTTGGCTTAGCGGGTCTTGTTTCAACGTGCTGGTTGTAATTGCGGTTATTCTTTGGTTAATTGGTTTGGTTTTCTTTCGAGGAGACTTATGTACATTTACACGCATTGTATATTTCTCTTTGCACACCTCATTTTCGGTTCATGTTTTTGTTTATCACAAAAGAAAGTTCCGCGTGTAGTGTTACTGGATTTGATCTTTGAAATGGTTTCATTTTACACGGATTTTTATGCGATAATTTTTTTGGATAAGTTTTTGCGTTTTTATTACCTGTTGCGGGATATCTTTTTGTTGTGAGAGTTTTCTTTGGTTGCCTTTTTGTCGGGATATTTGCTACATATAGATATTACGACCTTCCATGTCTGCTTTTTTACCGCTTGTGTAAACGGATATACTAGGGGTTATATACTTTTAATTATTGTTTTGAATCGGATTTTTTATACATTATAAATAATGTGTTTTATTTTGTGACTTGGTAATATATTATCATTGAATATGAATCGAAGTCCAGGTGGTCGACCTTCCACAGTTGGAGCATCCGCCCACCACAACCACACAAACTGATATCCTTGCCAGTGGGGTTCGTTTTGAATTCTACAAATCAGCGAACATAAATATCATCGGGCATCATTTACCCGACCAATAAAAAATATTGAGACAGATATCACCATCGGGCATCATTTACCCGACCAATAAAAATATTGGGACAGATATCACAGGCATTTAACATCAAGCCGTAAAAAAAAATGGACAAGTCCGGAATCGAACCGGAGACCTTTCGCATGCGAAGCGAACGCGATAACCAACTACACTACATGCCCTAACATACTACAGCATAGTACAGAATCACTCCATGGAGCGGATTTCGATACCCTAACCCTTGCAGCCCCCTTTGCCAGGACATGCATGTAAACTGGCTTTCAAACAAAAGTTCCTTCCTTTTTTTTTGCCAGTGCATGCATGCAAATAGCTTGTAAAATACACTGGCTTACAAGCAAGCAAAAAAAGAAGAAAAGGCCCCTCGTAGAAATAGAAAGTGGATCCGGCCACTTCGGCTTCCTTTCTATTTTCATTCCTTCCGGTTTTTTTTTTTTTTTTTTTTTTTTTT
>JAJLTP010000130.1:0-41091 GCA_030568275.1 Lipomyces orientalis | reverse complement strand
GAGTAGATCGCTGCGGCACGTCTTTTACTAAGATTCGGGTCTCGGTCAATGGCCTTGATGGCAATATTCAATCTCGCTTCGTTTGAAATTGATTCCATTCTGTTTGCGGGGGAATCAAGGGTTTAAAATTGGACTGTGTCAATTTCTATGAAAGTGCGCAGCTCGCTTGGGTGCGCAGCTCGCTTATGGACTACGTTATCGAAGATGTAAATCAAGCTTTATATTTGCTGCAGGATAATAATAGAGGCATTTAAGGTTTACCTTCCCTCGTACCGAAGCTTTTGATGCACACTGGGCTATAGCGAATTGGGCGTAGCGCTAGTTTTGAGTTCTGGCGGTCAAGCTTTGGAAACCAGATGACAACCTCGCTTCGCGCACAATGAATGGTAGCAATCGTTCAGTGGAATCAGCATAAAGTCGGACTGGAGATGAGCTGCCAATGATAATAAATAGGGATCGTAAGACGTAAGTTAACGTCAAAAGGTACACAGTTTACAAAAAAGTCCCAAACCTAACAATCTCCCCTAACCCTCACACTGACGCCGTATGAACTCTTGTTGGCTGCGTAGCTCCAGCGGATGTCGCCTACGACCTTGGCTCAGGCCCAGTCGTCGTAGTCTGCCTTCGCGCCCCAGGTCCAGGTACCGTAGTTGTTGACCGTGCCGTGCCACCGCCAAGCCCTTGCTGGCGCCTTTGTAACATGTACTGACCCTTTCCGTCCGACGGGTTTTCTACGCATATTCCCCAGCAAAGTCCATTTCTTGACACCATCCCCCGCGGAAGAGGACCAGTCGGCTATCGGGGATCCAGCGACACCACAAATTACGCGCTTGGGGAAGGGAATATTCTTGTCAAAAGCCAACGCACCCAATGGCTAGGAACCGAAATCGAACAAGATAGGTGTATAACACGCTGTGACATGTCGAAATACGCCATAGGAGTGGCAGAATATCCCCAGTGTTCATTACTACGGCTGTGGGGTTGAGAGTCTCGACCACTGAGCTCGGCTAGTCGGCTTGCAGCGACGATACCTTGTCTGAATCAACTGACAAGCGGAAATCAAGCTGCTGTATGGAACGCGGCCGTAACTTCTTGCGACAACAAGCAAAATTAACTTGGAGTCGAATTCATCCGGGTCCATAAATCATGTGGCACAAGACGTTGCAAAAGCGCGTAGTTAAGAGTGTAAGACTCCGGCGCGATGGACTATGGGTCGCGCGTCCCGTCCTCATATTGCCACTTGGCGACTTCGTAGCTCAACATTGCTGCGCCCCTAGCTTCTCTCTATCGGCGGGAGTGTTGTCGCCGGGCCCAAAATTGCCTTATTGGTCAGAAACTCCCCTGAGCCTTTAACGTAGGCGTTCCCGTTTTGGCTTGCAGTCACAGCTTCTGGGGCGCAGCAGGGCAAGTTGTAGGCCTGCTGGATCGCCGTAATCGAGACGAACATGGCGAAGTTTGAGAGGGAAAAAGGATCGACGAAGGCAACGATGGTTGAGGCAAGGTTTTCGAACGTGTATTTAAAGGCCCAGGACGACGGAATTGTGGTGAAACCGAACCAGGCCTTGGATGGAAGTTCCATGTGCTTGATCTTCACCTAAGGTGGACTCTCGACGTGGAGATGCTAAGAAAGTAGCCAAGAAACCTTGTACCTAGTAGTATTAGAGTATTTATAATGAGATTCAGAATAGAAGACCGGCCATTCCTCTTTTGGCGGCAGTTGGCATTGGCAAGAAGCAAACGGTATCACTACTTTCCGTCAGCTTCCGTTGCATCATCGACCAGACGACGGTGGACGGCGCAAAAGGCAAATTGTGATCGTAGAAATGTCTCGACAAGCTGAAGCCGTTTCTCCAATGCACGTGTATTCCGAGACTACAAGATTGCATTATCATCACGAGTGTGGAGGGCGATTTGAGTTTCGGTGGCCGAATGGGCAGTCGAAAGACTATTGCCTATTCAGGTAAGATCTGCTGTACCCATCCCGGCACTTAAGCCTTTGCATGGTGCGAGCCATCTTTGGTACTCCGGGGTATCATTCTTTGCGTATCGTCCGTCAGGGATTGCCCTCCCAAAGTGTCATATTTTAATCTTGTAGTCACTGTTCGATTGGGGGTTCGCTCTGCCTTTAATCTTTTTTGATTTCGCGTTTGGGCCCCGTTTGTCTCTGCTCGATCTTCAGGATTTCATGTAATTGTGCATGACACTAAGAAAATGCGGTTGTGGTGACTATACCTTCGCACACCTAATAATTTAAGGTTTCGTACATTTGGTAAAATCAGAAATGCCCGTCAGGGGTAGGGTTAACTCTGGCTGTCGGGACTAACCTTTTAGGCACCATAGTAATAATGATCTTCGGAGTATTAGGCATCTGCAGACACTAGTAGCTCTCATTGACAATTTCACGCATACAGTTTTCTGCAGTTAAATTTGCGACATTTATAGCAAGCAGGGGATCTTGACCTTTGTAGAAGTTCTGTGCAACTTAAGATCTAGTTTTGTAAGTGGAAATCAGCCTCTCCGCAAGCTAAATCCAGGCACGTTTCAACTTAGTCTACAAAATAACACTGTTCACACGAAAGACTGAATTAATCAATTTCTAATTTAAGGAAATCAATATTTTAACACCTGAGATTCTACCTCACATTCCACCTCATTTAAGCACTACTTCTTGCCCAACGGCGGGAGGGTGCACTTAGTTTGAACCGTATAGTACGCCTCCATACCACTTGCCAAGTCATCGTTAGCGTGACAAACCACAAACCAAGTGCCCGGGTTGACAGCACTCATTGTAGTGGTCGCCATCTGCCCTGGTGCAAGCTGGACTACGGCCGTCAGGCGGCCATTTTGCACAACGTTGTGGCCATGCCAATGAGCCGCGTGCTGATCAAATCCGGCGTTCCACAAGTACCAGATAACAGAATCGCCGAGACACATTTCAAATGGGGGACCATTCGCAAAAACATAACCATTCATCTGCAAATATGATCAGCTAAAACAAGGTACGACCGAATCACAAAATTACACATACAAGCATAAAATCAGCAGCTACAGTGTTGTCAATATTAGTCTGTGGAGTATTAATCATCTGCGGGTACCAGTAACTCTTGTTCCCAGATCCTGGCATTGGGTACTCTGACGTCAAGTTCTCGGCCTTAAAACCAGGCAGATACTTTTGAGCATTGTGAAGAGCCAAGAAGGAGTTCCACTCCTGATTATCACTATAGAGAACGATAAACTCTCTGTTCTCGCCCATGACTTTGTCCATAGTACCCTGGTTATAGATAAGAACTGGACCGCTCAATCCAGCGTCTTGATCTTGGTACATACTGATGTACGAGTGATAACTGAAAAGCTTGCTGTCAAGCCCCTCATCTGGGACCGATGCGGGTCCGACCAACCTGGAACTTGTCAGCGTAGACCTATATGGAACCAGAAACTTAATCTTCACCATTTGTAGACTGCACATCCACCCGGTGGAATGACATTGCCCTTGGGAATAGGACCGCCGTCTGGATACAGCGAACCTTCGCTAGACTTCAAGTAAAACAAACCCATCGAGTGCAAGCTCACATAGAAGTCCGGCATTTTGTTAATCAGCAATATCTGTAACCAGTCAGAAAATATGTTCCAGGTATTTTGGTGCCGACCATACCTCAATCATGTCATTAACCTCAGCTCTCAATATGGGACCCTGGAATCCCGCGGAAGGAGGCTGCTCGGAATACTCGGTAAAAGTAGCGTCTGTGTAGCCCTTGAATAATGCTTTGTCATATTTGGTACCAATGGTTGTATTGGACGGAATGTAGCCCTTGACTTGGGCGCGGAATGATTCGTTCATGGGCACACCGAGCCAGTTGTCGTAGCCTGAAATTCAATTAGGACACAACTAGGATATCAAATCAATTGGTTACGTACCGGTCGGAGCATAGTCCCATGTATCAATCTCCGCCGCCATGTAATACCGTCTTGTATTGCCTGAGAAGTTGAAGCCAGGTGGAGTGTAGGGCGGCAGCTTACCGTCCATCTCGACCTTGCACTGGGCTGCCATAGATGAAGTCTTGGCATTCCTGGGATCCAGTACAGCAGCCTCAGCAAAAGCTGCGACAGTGGCTAGGAGGGCGATCGATGAAAATGCGAGCATGATTCCCTATGAGATCTGGATGTTTGGGCTCTTTGGTCAGAGAGGATCGCAAAACGAGATGACAGGGCGGACGCCCGGGATTATTTGTACTCGTTGATAAATCCGTATATAGATCCGTGTGATGGCTATGATGCATGGTGGCCATCTTGGTGGCCACCATGCATCGATCGGGATACCGGCTGAAAATTGTCAGCCGTCAATAAACCGATACATTAGTTAAATTGCCGCTATTGTCATGAGGGCACAAATATCGCAACCGTTTTCGTGGCATCCAATAACATTGTCTCGGATGGACGCTACGTCGAGTTAGTTTTTCCGGCATCGAGCTACGGATGCTTCGTTGGTTGGCTGCACGAAGCCAAACAGGCTTATCACCGATAGAAACTTCTGATCGCCGCGCGCGGAGCGGCGTTGGCCACAATTCGACTGCGCACAGTCGATCGACGAGCTGGGGCCTAGAAGAATTATTAGTAGTCATCATGGACAGAGCCCAGCCAATCAGGAAACGCGCAGAACTGATTACAGATGCTTCTAGGTGCTGCAGCCACCATAAGCCTCTGCCGTCTCGGCAGGGGGTACGTTTGCTGTGACGTCAGAACTCTAGCTGCCGTGGCCTAATTCCGATCAATTCCGCGTATTCAGAACAAGGTTCTCTCATCGAAGAAGATTGAAGAGGCTTTGTTATCTCCGAGGTTCAGACATTAGATACATTCACTGCGGACTTTCGACCGCATATCACATTTGTGTCTGCCGGATTGCAGCCTATCCATACATGCGTGATATTTAACTCTGCCGAGACAATGTGTGGTTCCGCATGAATCGGTTGAGAGCATCTTCGTTGCCGAGCTGGTTGAATTCAGTCATCCAAGCTGTCTTTACTCTTTACAGGCGAGCCACTGTCATCTCATCTCTATCTGATCTGACTTGTTCAGTTCAATGCAGTACTTATCTGAACTCACACTGTGAATAGCCTTGCCGGCAGGGTTGGTCACTTACACTCCTAAGCGGGTCATATTCTATCTGGACTGAACAGTCTGCGGAAAAGCGCTAATCTGTGCCGGATCGGCTAGCGCCATTAGGGCAAGTTAAAAATGGCTTTTGCAACGGCTCCGTAGCCATTTCTAAAATTAGCGAGCGATTAGAGTGTTTGAGGTTCACAACCGCCACGCCAGTTCATAGTAGATGCAAATATCGAAAATTAGACCTTCGCACTTGAACAGGTTTTACCATGCCGTCATAATCTTAGATTTTATCGAATTCCAAACGTGAGCAGTTGTTTTGGATTGTGCTAGTTCAGCGCCGGGGTTTACTCGCTCCATATTCGAATGTTGAACAACTTCCGGCTTTACGCGGCGCCCGTTCCCACCCACGTTTATCTCCTGTCATGCGTGCTGTCGAGCACATGTGGACTAATTCACACTCTAACTGACAAAGTCCGAATTTGATATTGATACCCGTTCTGTAATGCAGTTTTTTTTGGCCCTTTTCTATACGGCGGCTGCGAAAAACACATAAACTTTATTGAGACGGAACTTGCCGACAAGTCGACGAGACGAGGTCACTCCTCCCGGATCACAGTACCCGGCGGTAACTGCCATTGTCGCCCGATCCTACTGTACTAATGTACGGCGCAAGTAAAGCATGGCCTAGGTCGGCACCTCCCTACCCGGGTTAAACCCTGCACGTCTAGAACTTGTCATCCTGATATCTCATACATCCCATGTTGGACTCGAGTCTCGAGTGAACCTGTGATGCAGTCCAAATTTCCGAAGTCCGAGGACACAGCCAAAGTGGAATATTGTAGGGACAAACTATACGCGCTTATGCGCGAATTGCGCAGAAAAAGTCGAATACGAATAAGCATATCCTTATTCGTGTGCAGCCCTACAAGCAAGGTCGTTCGGAAAGTTAGCGTGATTACTGAACCTAGATCGCTATGTGGCTGTCTGAAGGTGGCGCCACCCGGCCCTGGCCAACGGAGATTATTAGAAAAGGTGGATGTTGCCATTTTTTGCATCACTGTCATGCCAAGAATTTGGGTCGGATCCAGACGACTCGATAGTGACAGGTAGGGGTGGGTGGATACGATTTGAAGGCAATCGTACCTCATAAGTAAGTCTAATGCGATTCCACTGTTCGATTGGTTGCAGAATATATCGATGGTCGTAAAAGATCGTACGCTTCTGCAATCTAACCCTAACCCTGAGGTAAAACAGCCGAGCTTCCCTCAATCCAAATTTTTTAGACACTGGTTGAGAGGTGATCTGGCTAATAATAGAATCCTCCGGTCCTACCTCAGAGAGCTCCCAATCGTTGACTGAGGAGCATTGGCGTGCGACACACTCTGCCCTCTCCTTCATACCCATCATTCAATAGCAAGCAATCAACACCCGTCTGGCGACGGGACTCGTAGGAAGTTTCATGTAATCATGTTGAAGGGCGCAATGCGATTGCATATTATATATTATGAGTAGAGACACCTAATCTGATTTTTCAGAGGACAAAGGCTACCAGTAAAAGTGTTACGACCCTACCTTCTTAATGAAAATACGATTATAGGAGTACTATCACACTATACGATTACTTTACGATTAGGGCTTAGTTTTTCCGATTAACTTTACGATAATCTCAAAAGTCGACGGTACCGTAATCGTATCCACGCCTAGTGACAGGGTTTCAAGGGCACGAGTTGTTGGACATAGTTGGACGAACGGAAGCTGTGAGGCGATTGATTTCAACGTTCGGCCGGGCTACTTCCGGGATGTGGCCACATAAGCGACATTTGTTCTGCATAAATGTTGCAAACCGAGATTAGTTCGATTGAGAAGCGCATGATTTTGAGTGCACCAGTGATTCTTTCTCAACATTGACACCTATTGACTGATTTTGAATGCCTCGGTGAGGGACAGGCAAAAAAATTCTCTTTCGATCTGTAATCATAATATCATATATGCAAAGTATGTGATAATCCAACTTACGATGATGAAAAGATACATGTAATTGTAAGACAATTGATAATACTACACCGAAGGGAGCCAACGCTACGACAGAGCGACACAAATTATTCCAAAGGGGGCCAGCCTGAAGAGAAAAAAACAAGAGCAGAGCGCATAAACCTTTTTGGTTTTTGCCTCTATTACGATTTACAATTTTAGCAAACGAAACAAAGGCACCATTGAATGAAAGCATGAATATATACAGTGAACGCAAATCTGGCAAAGCCCAGGTAGCAGCCTCAATTGCCAAGCCGCGATATGCGCACAAATATTATAATTGCAGTGGTTCATATTGGTCCTATTACAAGGCACTTTGGCCCTTGTGGTCGGGAACGTCCGACATCTTGATTGACACTTACTCTTTCAGCAATAATAAATTTGTTACATCTAAGCACACGTACGATCGAGATCCGTGAGCCGGCGAGATCTCGGTTTGTAAAGCCGGTTCGAAGACGCGATGAGAAGAGAGTACCTTGCCGTCCCACTCCGCTCTCTGCCAATTTGCACGTAATCATCAAAAGATTTGAGCGGTCTAGATAGTTCAAACTTGGTAGAATTTCAGTAGTTTCAATGAAAAAACTCCAACTTGCCTTAACGAAGAGCCTTTGCAAATTTGCACCTGTGCCAGGTCGCGGAAACGCGTGTACTCGAGGCTTCAAACACGGTGTGCAAGCAGTAATTTCTTGTCTTGACTGAAGATGATCCATCCTCCTCCATCGAAGTTAGCCACTAAAAGAATTATAGTTCTCAAACCATTAAATTCTTTATCTCAAATGCTCGATTAATTCATATTCCGCACAAGGTCCCAGCAATTAAATGCATAGAATATAGCACAATTCACCATCTCGAGTTTTTGTCCGCAAACGCGTCGAGCACGCGCAAACAACGCTATGGAATTTTTAAATTACCTGTCGAGGACGCTCAAGGTCGCGCACCCCATGACACGGTTCGTCGTAGTAAAGACCGGTGCAAAGTACAGTCTCCTGGCAAGTCTTTCTTCCATTTGATCCTCGTCTGACACTCTTTTACTCTCTTCAACACTTCACTCAGCCACCATCCTCGAGAAGTCGAGGAAGGACCGGAAAGTGATGGCGTCAGGGCGACGGAGTTTCGATAAACGATGAGGTAAAGGATGGATGAGCCAAACTACGGAGAGCTTCGACACAAATCCCCTAGATTGGTTTGCAAGCAAAGGACACAGTCAATCAGTCATCCGCGAAATGCTCCGCATGGTAAGGGATTTCTTGGCAATTCCTGCGTCGTCAGTACCGTCCGAGAGGATATTCTCTGTTAGCGGCAATCTCATTACCGCCAACCGAACTCGACTTGGAGAGAAGACATCGAGCCATCGACTTGTCTTAAGAGCTGGGGCTGGGCTGGAGGAGTTGATGACGGAGACAATTATTCAGGAGACGTAGAGGCCGCTCTTCTGGTTCTCGACGACTAGATTGTACAGGTTGTTATGTAGCGGCTTTGGTTACAAAGAAAGTTCTTTGATTGTTTTCGTCGTTTATTTTTTATTGTGTTTTGATTTTATATTGTAATGCATTGTAATAGAAACATTTAATAGCAGCTAGTTTGCGATTGATGGCACCTGCTCACCAAATAACCGATCCGGTTCGGTCAGAAGGTCAGGGCCGGATTTTGCAACCAAGCGCGAGCCCTAGCTATTAGTCCATTACTCTGCAACTTTAATTATGAGCGCGATCGGCAAGGACTTGGGCTTTTCACAACCACATGGTGTGATCAATTAGTTCTCCACCAGCATGTATATTAGCCAAGGGACTTTTATGGCAGATTCAGAATTATTCGCCGCTGTAAGATGATTTGATTTGAATTCATATCATATACGCATTAGTTGATAAAATGGTGGCATCCCTATCGGGTTAGTCGAAGAAATACCGTCAATTATCTCATTCGGCAGGACAAAACATTTTCCGGCTATGGCGGAAAAAGATATAAGCGACTGATGAGGCTCTACGGCCGAATGGTTCTTGAACTCCAACGTTCAACCATCTCGCATAGAGCTCTTGACCAACACTTTCAATATTAGCTGCCATCTATCGATTAACAGACCGAACCGACTCTTGTAACCGGTTCACAGCCACGACGTCCTACGGTCGTCGGTCGGGACTCGGGACCGGGAGCTTCCAGATTGGGAGACGAGTGATGCGATGCCTTCCCAATACAGCCTGCTACAAATTTTGAACCATCTCATTTCCAGAAGGATGGGACTATTCCACTCTATGTCCGCTTGTTGTCATTGTGAAGCATCAGATATCCTTAACATTAGACCCTTATTCCAACACTAAAAGAACACAGCAAGAAAGTGTGCAATGGCACTTCAAGACAAAATGTTTTGCTTGTATGTACCGCAACGAAAACTCGAAAGAATAATGTTAGTCTCCCTAACTTCGGAAACAGACAGGAGCATCCATGGGGATCGGGGAGTCGATTTCTATAGCTCTGGCAGAAGTAGGAGCAAATCTAATTCTCATCTCACGATCTGAGGTACGAATATATCATTTAGAAATCCTCAACATCTACTTACCAGGCAAAAAAGGAAAAACCTACTGCCCTGGCAAAGAAACTTACATCGTCTCATTCCAATTGCAAAGTCGTTTACAAAGCTGCCGACATCGCTGATTACAAAGCTGTTGACGACGCGGTATCTGCTGCTGTACAAGAACTAGGAGATATCGACATACTAGTCAATAATGTACAATTTTCGTTCACTTATCGCTTTTCCTAATTCAGCTAACAACAACTTGCGGGCCGGCCTCGAATTGGGAGCACCAGCTTCTTTTCCCGAACCTAGCATCTCTGACATTCTCACCATGAATAACACTAACATCAACGGAACCATGTTCGTTACATATGCAGTGCTCAATCGCTGCATGCAATCTCGCAAAGCTGGCACGATTCTCAACGTTACCTCTATTACTGGCCTCGAAGTTCCTCCATTTCCAGGCGAAGCCGTCTACCATGCGAATAAGGCCGCTCAAGAAGCATTTACCAACTCTCTGCGCAATGAGCTCAGCGGAACCAACATCCGTGTTCTGGCTTTGAGACCGGGTTGCGTTGCTACCAACTTCCACTCCCCGCGTGGGCCATGATAAGGATAAATACAACAAGTTTTATGAAGGATTCCAGTATGTTATGATGAGATGTACTTACAAAATTGTATAGACCGCTTTCTTCGAAAGACATTGCAGCTGGTGCCGCTTCATGCTCAGCCAGCCACACAATGTGTCCGTGAAATCGACGGATATTGTTCCTTCTGCGCAACGCTCGTTAAGCGTATTTGATCGAAATTGGAATAACCGAAATGCACAGACTTAGCTGAATACCGAAGACAGATGCTATGTCCTGCCCCTATTTCGCGGCTGAAAGAAGCACAGTTCAAAGATAGAACAGAATTGTGGATCCAGATACTTTTCCGGTCTGACCGGGCACTTGGATTAAGAGGGAGAACAAAATTTCGGGGCCGGTTAAGGACATTAGGAAATTACATGTATATAGCGAATTTCCAACATTGGCTTTTCAAAATTCAAAATGTGTTCGTATTAAGAAACTAGATATACCTTATATTGCAGCTTATGAACCAATACGCTGCCAATTTTAAGGTCCTAAAACACGAGTTACTAAGACATCTGTACCATGGAAAAGATAGTCCTACTGCGCCTACTTTCGAGGGTGCCACTTTCCGAGACTTAGTGGTATCTGCCGAAGCAATTGGTATTCAGCCATCAACCTCGGTCAGGGTTCGTAGTGTCGTCGAGAGAAGCATCGCATTTCCCCCACGCGTTCGTCGCTGCGGTCTTAACCCTGACCCTGGCCCAATAGTTGGGGCTGCCACAAAACCATCAGAGATGTAACGCGGTTGTGTTCCTGAGGCTTTTGGATCTCGTATTCGCACAAAGATTTGATTTGTGCGACAGGGACACATGTAAACGTACGTGGCTGTGCTGAGTGTGGCTGTGGTGGCAATTACTTGTTGCCCCTTACCCGAGGCGACGTGTCTTGCATCTTCCTCATTCAACTGTCAGCCCCGGCCGCCTCCAAGGATCATACAAGTCAAATAGGCTCAGGCTGGCGTAAGCAAAACGCGTAACGTGCATTTCCCCGATTAATGTCATTGTTTGTCCGGCGCGCTCTTCGCCGGACCAAATATATCACGACACCCACTTACTACATCATCGCCCCGTTACATTTCCTCTGATCGGCCGGTACTTGTCGAAGTCTCCATGGTTGGTGTCGCGGGAGGAAGCAGAGGCTGCGCCAACTGCAAGAAGCGCAAGATCAAGGTATCCGAGTGGCAATTATTTTACGGAAATATGTACTAATAATCTAGTGCGATGAAACTTTCCCCCAGTGTATGCGATGCATCAAATCAAACCGAGAATGTGCCGGCCCTGTAGTTGGTCCGGTCTTTAGAAAACAACGAGTCGGTGCCCAGGGCAAGACTTTCATCAGCTCAATCGCCAGTAAGTCTGCGGCTGCACTCAACCACGATCCTGATGGCGATCGGCGGCGGAATTTGTTGATGACGGACGAAGAGGTGCGCCTTCGTGCCTACGAAAGTAAAGTCAGGTTGCGAACTCTCCCTAGCGTGTTATTTGGGCAGTCCATCCAAAAGCAGTTGCGCGCGTTCGAATCGTCTTCGATTCCTCGCGATCTGATACTGTTTCCTGATTATGACTTGTATAACTATTGCCTCAACATATTCCTCGATCGGTTTGCAAATGTATCCTCGCTACGTCGATTTGGCGGAGCACGGAATGTGGCCACATGGGTCGAAATGCTACCCCAATTCGTTCTGTCGCCTATACCGTCGTCGACGACGTTCGCTTCGCGGGCCCTGGTCATCTCCCATTGCAGCTCCACATATCAAGACCAGGACATTGCCCTGCTAGGGTCAAACTGGTACGTCCAGGCGCTTAAGTACCAAAAGGAACTTGTTAAGGTCCTCACTTCCAATCGAGGGACTTCGCCACAGACAAATCGCTCTTCCGACTACGGTTCTTTCCACATCGTCGCCGTGGACGAAGATTATACTTCACCGTCATCTCAGTCGCCATCGGCGTCTGACTCCGGCTCAAATTCTTCATCGTACCAAGATCTTATGCAGTGGGCGCGCAGCGACACCCCAGCGGCCTGTAAGCCTAGTAAGAACACTATACTTTTACCGGAAAATTCATCGCTGCCGCTGGACCTGCCGGTTCTGACAACAGCGAATGTGAGCTCTATGCGTGGCAACTTGATGTCATACGAGGACGACAGTATCACTGCCGGTATGCTGCTTACTATCTATGAGGTCCTGAACAGCTCGTCTGACCTCTCTTGGATTACTCTGCTGGCAGGCGCGAACGAGCTAATGCGAATGCGCGGACCGGAGGCATATCGAGCCGGTTTCAACAACAAATTATTTCAGAGTATTCGTGGCATGATGGCTATTCATGCAATTGTTGTTCGGAAGAAAACGTTCCTCAATGAGCCGGAGTGGAAGACTATTCCGTGGGACTATTCTCCCTATGAAAAGTTAGTCCATCATCACCTCTTTGATTTGATACTGGAACTGCCGGAGCATCAAGAGTTTATAGATCGAGTTCTTATGTATTCATTCACCAATCACGAAGAGGACCCAGACGACGATGTCGGCGACCCTACGAAGCGAACGCCAAGTTTGCGGAAACAATACCGCACCCGCGAGGTGTGGGCACATCTGCGCGAAATTCACCAAAAACTCAACAATCTCGAGGTTCGGTTCACCAAGTGGTTTGAAGAATACTGTGAAGGTGCTCGAGAATATGCGCGCGAAAATCTCCATCTCTCTTCGACTGTCACATTTGACCCGGCCACGGCCGCACCGAATTTTTCCCAGCCGCGTTGCCCAGGTGCCATGACTGATAGCGAGTACTATTCTACGCACTTCTTTAGGCCCTATATCAAGTACGCGACTTTGCATGACGCACGAATCGTTACAGTGTATTATGCCACGACCATGATGGCCGCATATCTGCAAGAACTCACAGCTCGTTTCGCACATCTTGACTTTGAAGATGCGATGTCACCAAGCCTATGCAAACACCACCCAGAGGTTAGGGCCTATCTGGAGAGCAAAACTAGCTACATGCGCTCTGCGGCCCGCATAATCTGTCGCTCGGGCCACTTCATCATCGTCAGCGCGTCGAGCATCGGAAGTCTCAACATGCTCTTCCCATTCCGCATCGCACACTCTGTCATCCAAGAT
This sequence comes from Lipomyces orientalis, assembly GCA_030568275.1. Taxonomy (NCBI): domain Eukaryota; kingdom Fungi; phylum Ascomycota; class Lipomycetes; order Lipomycetales; family Lipomycetaceae; genus Lipomyces; species Lipomyces orientalis. The sequence continues at coordinate 27,701 of JAJLTP010000130.1, read as the reverse complement.
ACGCTCGAGCGGGGGTGGATCTGGAACGAGCTCCGGCGGATGCACGATATGGGTATCCGACTCAGCCTTGCGGACCTGAACGGCGCAAATGAGGAGCAGTACGTGTCTGAATGGAAGAAGTTCAAAGCTCTGGATACGTGTCCTGGGTGCGGTGAGCATGTGCGACCATTGATTCAGTGTTGTAGCGTGGAGGACGATGAGTCTCATTTGGATAAAACAACAGGAGTTTGATAATGGTTACTAATATTGGACTGGAGTTGGTTTGGAATGTATAATACTTTCACATTTTCGCTCATCTCATTCTATGTATATATTTCGCTGCCAAAAATTTGAAGAGATAAGGGCCATAATAATTTTTGTGTGGGTCGAGTTCCCCAACAATCGAGTTCCCCAACTGTCAAGAACGTGCTGGATTCTGCAAAACGCAGAATCCACCAATAAACTAAGACGCGTATCGTCGTTCCTTAACACTAGAACTTTCTTCAAAAGTGTAAAGCTTGGTTGTCGCCGAAAACTTACTCTCGTACTTATCGGTTCGGCAAGGATAGCGCCAAATTACTTGCCCGCGTCCGCAGGAGGGCATCAATCAATGGCATCTGCGTCTGGGATGTGACGATGCTGAAAATGGCGTAGATGCCGTCCCCAGTGGGACGGGGTGCCATGCTGCTACCAAATTTCTGCATAAAAGAAGCCCGCGCGAAGAATACGCTCTTGATAGGCAGGGTGCGGATGTACTCTTCGACTTCGGCCTTTGAGTCAACAAGGTTATTCGCCATACTTAGGGGCGAGACGATAAGGGTACTAATATTCTACGAGCATTAGAGTGATGTCAATGGGGCCTAGAAATGAACAGAGCGTCAATGGGTACGCAAAGGACATTAGATAGTTGTCAAATAAATACGATGGTCGCGTGCGCAAGGATCGTCAGCCTTAATGATGCCGAGATCAAGTTGCCGCTGAATTAGCCGGTCCAGATAATGGAATCAGGTGCTAGTCGCATTTCTCGAAGTCCTTGCACTTCATGATCTTATCTAGACCATCCAACACCACTTTCTTCAGCATGGACGGGACGAATGGCTCATCCTTCATCTCCCCAATCGAGTAGAAAATCAGATGGTTGGAGAATACCGCTTACCGCTTACCGCGACGGACGAAGGTTCCTATAGTTTTTTAATGAAATAACAAATAATAATGGCCCTCATAGGCATGTGATCCACTTCCAGATAATCTCACAGCCAATGACGGGTTGCCAAGGCGGTGTCGACGAATTCTCAGGAGCTCGCGAAGCATCCATCGTGGAAATATCGAACGTGTTGATTCTCACAGTCTGATTTGTAGCAAAATTTTCAATTTCTAATGCCGCGAAACAATTAGCATATCTATTATAAGTGCGGCTTCACCTAGAAGCAGGCGCCTGTTGGCAACAGTCATTGCTGGAGATAATGATGATGCTACTTTGCTTTACGGTAGTCACTTTTGTATCCCTGGCTTCTGCCCAGATAGGCATGTCGACATGGAGCGCGCCTTTTGACCAGAAAATGCTAGATGGTTACAATATATTGAAGTATACAGGAGGTCAAGTCCTTATATCAATCGCGACTCCTATGGTATTAGGGTCGATACACCCGAAGGATGTGAGGTCGAACAAATGATCATGTCATGCTGAACGCTATCAGGTGTCAATCCTGTACCCAGGCCAGGTGGAATCTTTGGACAAGCTTTACCGTTATGAGAAGACACATGGCAAGCTTGCTGGTCCTCTCGAGTTCTTCAGCACTTGGAAAAATTATCAGGCATACGAAGGTTTCGCGGGCCAAGAGACGTTTTCTGGTCCTTATGCTGGCCTGGTGACTGCCTTTACCCGGGGCAGTGAATATCGTGAACGATATGGACATCTCTGGGACGGTACAAGTGTCGTTCGCTGCAGGGGACGAGCGTGTTATCGTAACAGCTCGACAATTTGGACAAGGTTTCTTTGGCCACAATTACTCTACTAATGCGGCGATCAACATCGTTCCTGAGGTTGGACAATGCCCCAACTCTTTGATGCCTATATGCTTCGCTCCCGTCAATACCCCTGTTAATATCTTTGACCTCGAGGGTTCATTACCTCGTCTTTTCAAACTTTTCGGCAACGCTGCGGAGCGTATGAACAGTGCTAATCCCTGTCTAAATATCACTAACCGCTGATGTGTACAACTTGCTCAATGTCGCTGCATATAAACTCAATGTTAGGGGAGCACGGTCTCTATTCCGCAACGTGTTTACATATGACGAGTGGGTTGTTTTCAACTATATCTTAGGAATGAGCTATTACTACTTAGCTGGGCCGGGGTCCAACTCTAGTTTGCCAGTGGGCCATGTTTTAGCCAACGCTACTTTGGCTCTACTAGAAAAGGGACCTACTCACCATCGTAATGGTAGCATCTCAGATTCTCTTTATTTGGGATTTTCTCACGATGCCACGATTCATTATCTCGATAGCTTTCTTGGACTTGGCATGCCTGATAAGCCTCTTCCTCTTGACTAAGTCGACTTTGGCAATAGTTCTGCTGCCTGGCAAATTTCACCTCAGAATGGTCATACGGTATTTGAGCGCTTAACATGCAAGCGCACCGCCGTATATCCTGCCGGCATCTACGTCCGTGTATTGTTGAACTAGGCTGTTCTTCCATTCGTCCATTGCCAAAATGGACCTGGACTTTCTTGCCCTTTGTCGCGCTACTCTGCAATGATAAAGAAGAAATACATTGACTACACGTCAGTCTGTCAAGTGCCAAAGGAATATCCGCAATACCTTGACTTTTTCTGGAACTACGACACTACTACCGAGCTTAACTATGGGAAAGGTTTTATTCCTTATGCTGCTGAATTGACCGACTACTTGGGAAACAGTGCTTCGTTGTAACGGATTTCGTTGTGCAGCGCGTTTGAATAATTTGGTGCCAGGCGTATTAGTCATATTGTAAGAGTTAACAAGTGTTAGACTATACGTTACGATAGCAGAATTGCTTGCGTGACAATATATTTTAGAATATTTTCCATGAGGACCCGGACGGGGAACAAACATCTCCTATTACTCCTTCCCTCGGCCCCGTCCGAGTCTCTACTTTGCCTCTACAACCAATAGCAAAACTTTTAATTGGACAACGCATGTCCTTCGACTTGGGAAGACCTGGGGCCGGCGCCCTGGCCGAGGCACACGAGACCCTCAGGATCTCACTCCTGACACAATTTCTGCTTGATAAAATTAGGGATGGCTGCTTACAATGAAGCCGCCCAGGCTGCGGCCGTGATATATCGAGCCAATCTCCATTATCTAGGTCTAAAGTGAATCAACCAAATGAATTATAATTCTATTTTACGATTTTTATCAGAAAAAAGTAGTGCTACAGCTGGCCATATTACCAATCGCAAACGAAAACAAACAACAAATACCTAAGCCCACGAAAATGCGTCCTCAAAGTAATCCACTCGCCCCGCTCCTTTATCAACATTCTCGACGGCTGCCTTTCGGCAAATATCAGCAAGAGATCCCGGGCCGCATGAGACAACTGCCACGCTCCCTTCTGCGTTTCGGACAGTTTCAGCAATGACAGAACGCATATCCGGACGCTGGTTGTATTTCATTCGTAATTGGGAGAGAACGGCAGGTCCCTTTTCGGATAGGTCACTGATAGACGTAGTCTCAGATTCAGAAGGAGCCTTTTCGTTAACTTCCTCTAACTCTCCCGTGATATAAATGTGAATGTCAATAAGGCATCCGCCTTCGGTTAGTTCCTGGAGTTGGTCCTTGACCCATGCAAGTGAGACCTGCTCGCGAACCATCCAGTATAGTTTGACGTGCTGCTGAGTGTTGCGACGTTTCAAGTCTAGGGCATACGACATGATAGCCGTAATACCGATACCTCCAGCTACCAGAAGAACTGTCTCATACCGTGCAATGGGATAGGACTCGCCGTATGGGCCCTCGATCCAGACTCGGACTGTGTCATTGCCATTCTGTTTAGAGACACTATTGTGTACCTTCTTGGTTAAGCCACTATGTGCCTTGGCGACAAAGATGTAATGCTTGTCGCGAGTCTCGACAATCGAGAATGGATGAGATTCCCAGAAATTATGACGCAGGACATACAGGAACGCATACTGACCAGGCTTAGGGTGGAAGTGAACGGCAGGCTTGACAGCGACGTAGACTGCGTCGCCATGGACAGTAATCTTAGCCTCTGAATAGGGGCCTGCTAACAGAATTCTGCAGACGCGAACAAGGCGATCGAAGCCCCAAATTGCAACGCAAGCATAGAAGTACTCAATGCAGTCATGCGGTTTGACGTGGTGCCAGGCAGTGGCGACGTAGCAAATCACAGTTGCGATGTGGCCAACCAAGAAAATTTCGTACCAGTGATGTCTTAGCACATAGCAAGCTTGAATGAGAATAACACCAATGAGAACAAGCGCCTGTTTTGATAGGTGAGTCAAATGTCGATGGAAAAAAAATGCAAACTTGAGTACTTACAACAATGCCAAGGTAGTTTTCCTTTTCGTTCAATATTTCCTCCTTATAGTATGCAAAGTTGCTTTCGCCCTTATATTCGCCAATATTTAGATAATAGTAAGTGTACGTCCACCCGTGAACAGCGAAGTTGACGAACATCATACGGCCAATCCATCGATGGAAAACGTTGAACGTCTCGAAAGACCAGCCGGTGAAGAACATTAGAAAGTTGTTACGACCGCCGAACAAAAACAAGATTGGGAACAGAGCCAGTCCAAGATAAGAAGCGCGGTCGCCGATATTCCGGGCTCCCATGATCGCATCGGTATAGTACGTTGTATTGTTAGGAACTGTCCACATGTCGACAAAGAGGAAAATGATATTCAGGGATACGAAAAAGAAGACAGCGATGCTCTGCCATCGAGTTGGAACGACATTGACGGCAACTTTTGCCAGTCTCTGAGGCTCAATGTGCATGCCGCTGAATGTGGCTGGCAGGGTGATATATTTGCGAAACGTAGAAACAAGGCCTGACGGTTGACTCTTTTTGCGGGGATACATTCTTAACGTGATAAGTCGTCCAAATGCCACAATAACAAAGAATATCCAGTAGGCATTCAAAATGTTACTATGTCGCGATTAGCCTCCATTTTGTTGTTGCATAGCCGCCCTATAAACATACCCATAAATTTCACTCCACTTCAAATTATGGTTCTTCTCTACTCGGACCAACAGGTTCTGCTGGATCGTCGAACGGGTAGGCTTGACCGCAACTGTAACGACGGTTTTCTTAGTAATGTTGGCTTGATCAATGTAGTCTGCTTCTGCGAGCGCAAGATACTCCTCGTGGGTTTCCTGAAGAGGAGTATCGGCCGCCTTACAGCTCTTTTGCAGTGACTTCCAGGCAGAACCTTGTTCATCTTCGGCGCAAATGTCGACACATAGAGCGTATGACTCGGGAAAGACGGCATCCGCACACATACATGCATAGTCGGACTTTGCGCACTTAGATGGTGTCTTGAACGAGTCGGTCATGTAAGAAGTGCAAATCTTGGTGCACGGAACAGCGTAAGTGCGCTTCGCGGCCTCGACATTTTTGATGCCGAAGCCAAGGAGAGTGAGAAGCAGTGGCAGGCACGAAACAATTTGCGGCTTCATTGTCGTTGTGCAGACTTAACACCTTGAAGTGCTCTAGAAATGTAGTAGGTGGGCTTCAGCATTCTTTATATGACAGTGAGCAGACGGCAGGTCCAGGCATTGTTTGCCTTCGGACCAGTCGTGCTCGTAAGGAAGTCGACGACCGAGACTAGACGTTTAGCGTGAAAAGTCTAGCCAAGGCAAGCAAAACCACACGGACCAAGCTTGTAATGTGGTACAGTCCGATGTCGCGGTATCGCGTTGACCAAAGGTCTGGGTGAACGCCAACGTCAGTGCAAACGCGGGACCAGAACCGGCGCGGAGCAATCAATCTGATAATCCTAATCTAAAGTTTTCACCATCTGATATCCCGCATCTCCCAACGACTGATAATTCGCTCGCAATTAGGTGTCGTACTCTTTCTATATGTTCTCGATTGCGGCTAAATTGTCCAGAACATCCTTGAACCCAGTCATTTGGGTAGTATCCAATTCCCAGTCACCTGGAGATGGTCTCGATCCAGAACGAAGAAATCAAGACAGATGGCCATTTAACACCAGCTGGATCGTCACGTCGTATTGTGGCTAGTTCTAGAACCTCGAACTCCAAAAGCATACCTTGAGATACACGCAAGTCCACAGCGCTGAATTTTTCAAAAAAAACAGTCGGAGCTATGTCGCAATACGGCAAATGTGGTTGATCGGCAAGAAGCAAACGCCAAGGGTTGAATGTAATTGCCAACATATTTGCCCCTTCCCTGCCCTTAGGATTGTTGGTCATGCGAGCGACAGACAAAAAAACGTCAACTCGGTCTCAGATTTGTGCGCTTTTTTAAGCTTGAATTTGACTTTGCTCGAAAGCGGAATAGCGGTATGCAGCAAGGCTTGGCGCGTTAGCATATTCGGTGTCCATTCTGATCTAGAACAGCGACCAGCTTCATGCCAGCTCCATGCCGCGGTGCATTGTGGTGGTCCAGCCCAGTCTCAACTCTCATGGCTCAATCTCGACTGATAACAACTGGCTTCGCGGACTGCCTGTCAACCTGTTACCTGTACTGTCTTGGCCTCATCCAAACGCGCGAATCTCGCGTGTAAAAGCCTGTGATTATTTTCGTCATATCGGAATGAATGAAGTAACCAATGAAATGCACAGGTCGGGTCCCACAGCGACGAATTGAGGTGGTCGGCTATAGGCTTAGCTGACCCACAGTTACAAAACTTTAAATTAGCAACCACCGGGACTGTATTTGCCGGTGGACTAATTTTAATGGTGGCCTCGGGAAAAAGTCGCGTATCGGGGATCTGATAATCAGCTGTCGGAATTCTCTGTGATTCGGCTACGTCAGAAATTGCTCGCACCAAAATTTCCGTCAACAGCAATGGCCGGCGACACGGTGTCGTAACGAGATTTGATGCATTATCCGCACATCCCATTGTATGGTAACAATCGTAAGGCTGAGAACCTGTCGGTTATAAATGATTCTGTGAAGCTTATGGCCTTATTGTTACAGCTGCACTTGAGAGACACCAAGGAAATATGTGAGCCATCATTCACTACTCTGGCTCCCAAGAGAAACTTCAACTACCCACGCCAAGGCCACTAAGTGTCGGTGTTGATAACGCTTAGACATCTGATTACTTTGGATCTGATAGTAATCACTTCGTGCAGATCCTTGCTTCGAGCTTGTCGGACTTAGTCTAGACCCTTTACAGATTCGACTTTTCTCTTGCAAGTTTAATAGCAGTGATATAACCACAAATGCAAGATATACTAGTTACATACACAAGATTATGAAGACTCATCAAGCCTAATGAGGACCAGAAATGCTGGCAAGCATCTGTCCAGCAAATCCAGTCTGGAATCATTGGTTATAAGCAAGACCTGCCGCGAGCGTATTTTGGAACAGGCATTTACCAAATGTTGGGAGTGAATCGTAGATACCCAAAAGTGCACACAAAAAAAAGAATTTATTTTAGCGACAACCTGTTGAACAGTACTCTTGTGCTGTCCAGCCGCGACAGCGTCCAAACTGAGGCGTGGGCAACGGTATAGTTGTCTAAAAACCATGATGCAATAGTAAAAGTCCCGATCAAGAGTGACTAAGCAGACACCAACTACAATATTATAAGGCCATGCTTTGGTCTCGACCCCTCGATCCCTCGACCCTCGGTCCCGATGTCTCCAATCACTCTCCCAATCTCATTGAAATCAATGGTGATGGCTAGAATTGATATTCAACGACAGGCCGGCGACCACACTGAAAGAAGGGGGAATAGTGTCAGGAATTTTCCACTTTGTTCCGATAAGAGCGCACCCGACCAACATAAGTGCAGCAAATGTCTAGGTCGACTATCCAGCACTGGCACCCCGTTTTCCCAGTGAATCAACGTATTATATTGCACAGGTTAACCAATAGCGCTAGACTACCAAATTCCAAACTAGATGGCTATATATGAGATTCACGAACTACAATTAACGCTTCAACCTATCCCATAAACCTGCCTGTATGCAATTTAATTGCCAAAACTATCCCCAATACCCACGCTGTAGATCCCATACCAATTTAGATCCCGACTCATGAGCTCGGCCTACCACAAGCAAACCAGCATCTTTTGTCATATATATATACAAAACATCTAAATAGCATACGTCGGCCTGTTATACTCGACCGGATCTTCGCCCGGCGGAGGTTGACAGTACAATAACTTCCCTTTGACAAAATCCTTCAAGATAACCCTTGCCGCTTTTGACTCGTCTGGTCTGCCACCTTTGCTACTCCTAATTAACCCTCTCGCAACGGCATACGCGCCGAGCAACTCATCTGCTGTGGGAATACCAGTGCCGCCGTCAATTTCGGGTCTCGCGTGAATCTTAATACCGTACACCTTCTCGATGTATTCTTTCGGAATACGTTTGGCGACTAATGCGGCCGGGCCGGTATACTCCCGAAGTTGATCGATCGGCAAGACACCGTTACAGACTAAATCCGCCTTTGTGGATGCAAAATTTGGGAACACAAGACCAGGGCAATCACAGAGAACTACCTTGTCGCTGAGGTGAATTGTTTGGAAGTGCTTTGTCTTTCCCGGCGTAGCAGACACAGACACCTTTTTTGCGCCGATAAGAGCGTTGATCGTAGACGACTTTCCGACATTAGGATAGCCGACCAAACCGATATAAATCTTGTCTGTCTCATTCTCCGTAGGAGGCGCGGTTTTCAGAAACAGGGCCTCAAGTTCGTCAACGGAAAGAACATGAATATCCTCCGCCGTGACGTCATCCAAATCCTGCTCGAAATTAAGCTCCTGTCGAACCTCATTCCCGATGTTGAGTACGGCAAAAGCATCCTCCAGGCCCGCCATTGCAGCAGAGAAGAACGCGAATGAAATGCCTTCCCGCTTAAAATATCGCGCCCACAACCTTCGCTGACGCACAGTCAACATATCAGCTTTGTTGATCAGTAACAAATTCCGTTTGTCCTTGCCGTCAGTCTCGGCAAGTTGACGCACGTAAATCTCCAAGTCCTGCGACCGATAAAAAAGCGGATTCCGGGCATCGCAGATTTGCACCACCACGCTCGACCGTTCGACGACCCGCCACAACTGTCTCCAGACCTCCAGGTTGCGCTCAAAAGGAGTCAAAAGCAGGTCATGTCTTTCTTCCAGCTCCGCAAGCCCACGCCGCCATTCTAAAAATGCGGCACGTTCTCGTCGATCGAGTTCGCCGGGAGTAGTGGTGTCATCCCACGCCGGGCGTCGGGGCACAGTAAGACGCTGTCGATTCGATTGTTGCCGCTGATTCGTCTCGAGCTCTTGTTCTGGAGTCAATAGATACGGATTCTGCTGGTCCTGGTGCAAGATCTTAATATTCAGCTTGGTGGCAGTGAAATCAGTACCAGCAAGCTCAGCGGTTGACAAGAATTCATCGAGATCGCGCTCCTGCGTGACAGATTGCAACCGCATCCAGTTTGGCTGCCGTTGCTCGTGGTAGAGATCTGTACCATCTGGACCGCTTCTTTGGCTTCGGCGGGCATTGTTGCGGGAGTTGATGATCGCGTGCCCTAGGCCGCTGGCATGGCGGTATTGCTTTTGAACCTGATAAAGTCAGCAGTGTCGTTAAAGAGAATTTCACGTACAGACCATTCTCACAATATCCTACGCCTAATTTACAATATATATCTGTATTATCGGAACAGTTCAAGTAAAAATGTCGCCGTCAACTTCGTTGTTGGCTGGTCTGGCGTGGTCTTCCTGTTACTCAAAATCAATGATACCAAGGGCGAAAAAATGTGTAGATGATGAGTGATGCATGCGGCTTGGCGCTAATCTTATTCCAGTAGTTGTCCTTCCCATTACGGTTAGGTCTAACGATACAAGCCCCGCGTACTTACAATTCGTTGCTCCCAATGCAACTGCACCCCTGGGTAAGTACAAAAGCGTATATACTATTAGGGCTGTTAATGATGCAACACAATCAGCTTCCTGCCACCGCCCGCGTATTTTTATTCTGCCCTAACGTATTCTTGATTCACAATAATCTGTCATTGAAGTGCATCACCCGACATGTTACGTAGGTGTCAATACCCAAGCAGAACACTCCTCAGGTCGCTTGAAGCCCGGAACTCATTCCACCACCTCTCGCACCGCATAAACACGCGGCCATGGGTCCAACGTCCCCGATATGCTCCACTACTCCTCCGCCACGCGAGCATATTCCCCGGCGCTCGCCGCAGGCCAGGTGACGATAGTCAAACGTCCTCCGACAACTCATTAGACGAAGACTTCAAATCCCTCGGGTTGGACGAAGAAGATTATGTGGCTGGAGACCCACTCGACGTCATCGATAACCGACAAGACCCAGACTACCCGACTGAGGAAGAAATCAAGAACGCGACAATACCGACTAATCTCGATGTATATTTCGTGAGAGTGACCTGTCGCGCTTGCGACACACGGTCAGGACATTTTATTTCTCAGGCGGCATATAATGAGGGGACAATTATCCTCTTCTGTCCGGGGTGTGATACGGGGCATATTTTCGTGGATAATCTGCAGGTAAAGGCTATTGGTTGAACTGTTGGTGATTGGAAAAATGCTTACAAGATAGGCGTTTTCGGATGACGTCGAAAACGCGACATTGCAGGATGTGATGCGCATCTCTGGTGATCTAATCGCCAAAGGCAACCGTGGTTTCCAGCGCGACAGCGTGATGGAGTTCCGCCCTCCTGGGCCGATGGGTTTAGAAGAACTCGACGAACACATGGAGCAAATGCAAGCGAACGCGGAGATTGAGTCTACCAATTACGAGGACTTTTTGGAAGGCCTGGACGAGCGAGATCGGCAGACGGCGATGACGCTCATAGAGGAGATGAGGCAGAGGGCGGGCAAAGTCGAGGAGGATGAAGAAGGCTGGTTGCATGACCGACCGACTGACGTTCCGGGTACGACAAAGTCTGGATATGAGCCGTATGTGCACGACGAAGACGTCGATAGTGCGTTTGGCCAGTTTTTCAAGAACGACGGACCGGATGACGTTCCATTTGGCGGGATAGACCGCCCAGTCACGCCGGAAGAAAGCGAACGTATAAACAACATGACCGAAGACGAACTCCAAGACGCGCTGAAAGAGCTACTGGCAAAGTATCGCGAGAAAAAGGGCTTGTGATGTATATACATGTATATATTATTATTTGACTTGTACAATAAATGAGCTTTTGATTCCTGTAAATGGCTAATCCTGCATGCATATAACTCCGAAAGATATCCATCGACATATATATAGTACAGGATATGTACAAACTACTGAACATTAAGATCATTAAGTTTCAACACCATTGACTTTCTTCGCGCGGCTGGGCAACTCGTCGAACGCTCTCCTCCAAATGTTCTTCGCCTTGTAGAGGTTCACAACGCGCAACCTTTCATTATCCAAGTGCGCGTGATCGCTAGCCTGGCCACATGGTAACTGCGCCGCCGGCGCATCAAACGCTTTCTCGAGAAACCTTACTGCAGGAATGGTTCCTCCTTCACGGATATACAACGGATCAGAACCCCATTCCTCCTTAACAGCGTTCGCCAGTGTCTTGAACGCGGCGTTCTCAGGATCACCTAGCCACGCGTCTGCCTGTCGGTTAAGCTTGACGGATAAATGATTACGAGACTTAAACGATGCAAACTGCGAATCAAGATACTGTTGAAGCGTCGCGCTAACGACGTCGTTGTCTTGATCTGGCACGATGCGCAATGATATTGTCGCTGTCGCCTTGTGAGGGATAATCGTCTGATTAGGCGGCCCAGAGACGACGATAGCGTGCACAGTGAGCGATGGCAAGCGCCATTTCGCCATCAGCAATTCCTTTGATAACCCGATCGACGAATTCTCTCCAATTTGCTCGTACAGCCGTTCCTCTGCCTCCGTGATCGGCCTCACTGGTTCGTAAAACCCCGGGACAAGGACCCTGCCAGAGTCATCTGTCAATTTGGCCAACAGCTTCGTCAAATCCATAAGTGGCTCCCGGTCGATACCTCCGTCGACGCCAGAATGCAAATCAGGGCGGTCACTATTGATTTCGACAGTTAAATGAATCACACCCCGCAGCCCGTAATTCAAGCACGGCACTTCGTCGTCTAACCAGTACGAATTTGACAAGAGAATCCAGTCGATGTCAGGGCCAATGTGATCCTTCTTGGCAGTTACGGAAGCTTGAAATCCTAGCGATCCGCATTCCTCCTCACCCTCGATCAGGAACACGACATTTGTGCGTAATTTTCCCACCTGGAACAACTCAGCCGCCGCAAACACTGCGGCCAGAACGGGGCCCTTATTGTCAGACACGCCGCGACCATACAAGTACCCATTCAGACCAGCCATTGAATGAGGATCGGTTTCCCACTTGCCGGAGCCAGACGAGTCAATCACGTCGTAATGTCCGTAAAACAGGACCGTGGTATCAGTCTTGTCGGATGCGTTGGCGGAAAAACGTCCATATACGATCGGATTCCGATTATTTTCTGTAACAATCAAATGCGACACAGCACCAAATTTCTTCAAGAGTGACTTCAGAAAAGTTGCGCAGCGGCGGCAGTCAGCGAGATACTCCTCGGATCCCGAAACGGTGCGGAACGACACAAATGTAGCCAAAGACGCGAGAAGCTGGTCGTTTTCGAATGACAAGTCTGGTCGAAAACATGGGAACGTGTCCCTGATATCCCATAGCGCGATCGAATCGTCATTTCCGCCGGTGATTAGCAGATTCCGGTTGGCTCGTCTGACTGTGATGGTCGACAGAATTAGGCCATCATGGCATTGCCAGCGACTTCCGAGCGTCAGATCTCGAGACCATTTCCGGACGTTTCCCGTTGCGCTCCCGCTGAATACGCAGTTGCCGTACGACGCGATAGAAAGAACGTCTTCTTTATGTGCTTGCATGGCCTTTATCAGCTGAAACGCGTCAAGATCCCAGATGTTAATCACACCATCTGTCAGACCGCAGTACAGAAATGTGTCCATGACGGTCATGCACAACACGCTAGTGCTGTTAGACAGCTTCCGCACCTGGACTAGCGTCCCATTTCTCATTGCCCATACATTCACGTTCCCGTCACCACCACCAGACAAGATATACTCTTCAGCAACCGCTAACGGTGTATGCACAGGGGGTTGATAAATCTGCATGCAATAAACGTATCCAAAATGCGCGTAGGGAACGACATTATGATACGGTAACTCTATCAACGTCTTGCCCACCGCAAGCTTAGTATGTTTTGGCACGGGGCTGCTCTTGCCTCCGGGCCCAGATGAATTGAAAAACTTGCTGAACCTGTTTGACGGCAGGCCGGATCTGTCGAGCGAGGTGTGCCGGTCGATGGTTGTCATGTTGCACCACTGGATTGACGCATTCTGCGACCCGAAGAACACTGTGTCAAACACTTCGCTGTACAGAACAGCGAAAATGTCGCCAATGTCAAACACTGAGTATATTGTGTATAATTCTTGCAGCGAGTCCGTGTCCCAGACCTACGAGTTCAGATTAGATTCGCTCTCTGACATGAGTATGGTTGCTCACTTTTAGAATCGAATCACTGGCGCCGGAGAAGAGTAGCGACTTGCGGGTTGAGACAAAGAGGCACAAGACACTTCCTCCATGGCCAGTCAAAGTGTCGACTTGCTGATACGTCTCAGTATCAAACACCTGCAGCGCGTGGAGTTGCATTAGACCGATGATACGCGAGGCTCACTGCACATATGGACCTACCTGAATTTCGTTCCCACCAGTTCCAGCAAATATGTACCCATCCGACGCAGCTAATGACAATATCGATTTCGACTGCTGCCATCTGTGGACTATGCTCGGGATATGCCCACTCGACGGCGCCTTCGCATCGGCCGGATACGATCCTGCACGATATCAGCTACGCCCAGACGTCAAAACCTTGCTCAGAACAAACCGTCATCATCTATCGAAGGTGTGGTGATCCGCGAAAGTGGCCATCCCTTTGCGCCCGGTTCAGCGAAGAGCGCGGGCGGGCCGTTGACCATGCTGAGCGTAGTCGGCGGGGTGGCCTCTGAAGATTTCAATTGCGGCCACGCCATATTGTACGAAGAACTGCAAACATCGGCGTATAGAACAGGAACCCAAAATAGCTCGAATGTTTTCTAAATTTCAGTTCGCCCGGCGGTTATAATCGCGTGATCATCGGGCAGCTTGGTGGGTCGGGGTTATGAGGCTCGAGTTCGTGTTGTTGAAGAATAATCCGTCGACATGAAATTTAGCGCCGCAATGACGAGATTGCGCAATGGCAGCGCGTATAAGGCCTCAAGTGTCAAAATTCTATGCGGGCCCTCGCCACGTGATGTATAGCCCCTGGGATTTGTCTGATGGCAATCGTATCCTATCATGTAAAGACGAAAAACAAGACTATGTGCCACACTTGTATTCCGCTTATACATCATGAAACTTGCCAGCAACAATGTGAGACAGGAGAAATACTATCAGATAACAAGGAGTAAGCTCTTGGGCGTCAACGACGGACAATGAGCCGCAAAATTGCACTGTAGCCACGACTTGATCACAATTCAATAAAGATTAGGCTCACTCAGGCCAAGATATATTATTATTTAATCTACAAAGTTGACATAAACATCAGGAGTTCGTGGATTACCAGTTGGCGTTCTTCTTGATGGCTTCGTTCTGAATGACCTCAACCCAGTAGTTGTCCTCGTCCAAAATGAACGCGACATTCTTCATGCGACCGTCGGTGAGCCGCTTCTTCCAGTTGACTCCCAACTTCTCAAACCGCTCGCACGCCGCGTCAAGATCATCGACCGACACGCAAATATGTCCGAAACCCTGTGGCTGGTCGTTGCCGTTATGGTATCCCTTGAACTCAGGGTCGCTCTCGGTGCCCCAATTCCATGTTAGCTCGAGCACGCCTTCAAAGTTGTGCACGCCGACGCCGGAATTGACGACGAAGTTAGGGTCGTTGTTGTATCCTAGGAAGTAGAGTGTGAACTTGGCGGCCTCGTGTTCTGCTGTGCGCAAGAGCTTCATTCCGAGCACGTCCTGGTAGAACTTGAGCGACTTTTCGGGGTTTTTAACGCGGATCTAGAACGATGCTGTTAGCAAACCAACACCAAATGAGGTCAAATTTAAACTATAGACTCCTCTCCGCCGGTGGATAATACCATGGTGTGATTAAGTCTGTAGGAGGATGGGTCGGTCACGCTTTCCACCTTTGGAACACGACTCCAAATCAGCTCAACCCAGTATCCATCTGGGTCGAGCGCAAATGCAATGTCCTTCTCTACAGCCAGCGTTAACCAATCGGAACCCCTCCAATTTTGCGCAACACACTTCGAAACACATACGTCGGCCGTCGGTAAGCTTCTTCTGGAACTTAACCCCAGAAGACAAGAGCTTATCGCACACAAGGTCGATGTTGTCAACCGAGATGCAGATATGTCCGAATCCACGGTGCGGGTCCGCATTGCCATTGTTGACCTTGTACTCCGGATCGCTCTCGGTACCGTAGTTATGGGTGAGCTCCAGCACACCCTCCCTGGACCGCGTCAGCACAATTTCGCGACTTAACGTCAAATTCCATCAAGTCAATTGCAATCAGCCTACCTGTCAGTCCATTCCTTTCCGGCGTACAGCGCATTCGGGCTGTCGAAGACAAGGAAATACAGCGAGAACTTGGCCTCAGGAAAGTCCAAGCTCCTGATGAGCTTCATGCCGAGCTTGTCCTGATAGAACTCCAAAGACGCCTTCGGATCCTTCACACGGAGCCTATGTCCTGTCAGTACGCAACCCACAGACTCAGCGGGTAATCAGGGCTTACATAGTGTGATTGAACTTATACGTTGACGGATCAGTCATTTTGGCTAATTGGGCTAGAAATCTGCGATTGTAGTGTTGGCTAATACCGAGATGCTGTTGCCTCGAAAATATTGCACTCGAAGAACGGATGAATGTCGAGCTGGTGCGGACAATTACTGGCAAACTAAACATGTAGTTGACGATCTTAAGTCGGGTCGTCGTCTTCCATTTCCATAGGCGGAGCGAGCCAGGTTTTGGTTTTATTTGTGAATAAGGCAAGGCATTGTCGTGCTGGACACTTAGCCAGAATGAGGTTAGTCCGCATAGATTAGCGATGGATGTGGTGGCGAGATAAGATAGGCGGTCCAATCGCAGTTGGTAACTCCGACACTATCCCCGATTCTAGTATGGCTTGAATTACAGATTTTAAAATGGGTGATTCTAATGAACTATCAACTATGCAACATTATCCCAGACAAGATGATTGTTCAGCAATGTGTTATGACATAGCCAGTGACGTCACACACAGGAACATCGGTGCAAATTACTAAAACGTATTCTGTACACCTGCCAACAATCATGCTCATAGACTGACTTTAACACTATAATAGAAAACTGGATAGCGCAGTTTTACTTCACAGACAGATTCCGATTGTAGCTATATCTTTGATACTGACGCAAGAGCGAACGGCGCTGCGCCATACGTAACAAATGCAAAATAAAAGAGAACTTTGACATTGACCGACGACCATTGTGAAGACACAACACTGGTCGACGATTTCCCATTTATTGACACTCGTCAGAAAAGTAGGTGGAACAGCGCTCCTAATACTGCATGACTGATGACAGGGAGAAGTGTTTCGGAACGACCGCAGGAAAACATTGGTTCTTCTCGGCAGACTTCCGACGACGACGACGTAGTGTATTAACCTACTAGCATGCTTGACCTGATCAGGCAACAGCATTTCGGACCTGTTTGACCGACCGAACGTACAGACCGAAGACAGGATGGTGCGTACGGCGCATATGGTCATTGACGCTTGTCCGCGGCAGGTTACTACTTGTACGTCTGTGGTCGCAAGAATACGCCGTCTAACCAAGTGGCGAAACCCGAAAGTACAAAAACGTGCGAACTACTCAAGATCCGCAGTAGAATCAGCATCAGAACCAACCTTGCCTCGGTGCAATAATGGGACAGACATCTAGTGCGCGAGCAACCAGGCCCAAATCGCCGTCGCGGTCGACGGATCCGTTCATGGCGTCGTTGGCCCAATTCCTGCACGAACACGGCACCGCCATTGATCCTATTGTGTGCGGGCGTGCGGTGTCGCTGGCTCGGCTCTACGCTGTCGTCAACAGCAGCGGTGGTTCGCAAGTGCTGGACGCAGCCGGTACGGGTCCGCCGGCCGATCCGCACATCAAGAACTGGCACACGGTCGCAACAGAGCTCGGGTTCAGTGTAAAGGACGTGCCGGACGCACCTCAGCAGCTCGCGAAGGCGTACAGTTGCGATTTGAGGGCGTATGAAGAGGAGCAGGCGGCCATCGCGTTGCGGCGAAAACTACGGCAGCAGCAGGAAGAAGCCGAAGCGGCGCTAGCACTAGTTACACAACTAGCGCACTCGCAACAGACAGTGCGAGATCTGTCGTCATCCCATCATCATCATCATCATCATCATCATCATCATCATCACCAGCAGCACGATTATCATCACCACCACTAATTCAACATTGACAATAATAGATAAATAATGCTGAAATCTCGGCGATTAACAACACTTCTCTCGCAATCACTCACTCCCGTCCCTCCTCCTATTGACACATTCACCCCATCCTCCTCATCCCACGACACTACACAATCGGACTCAGAACACCCGCAGCAACCGCAAGGACAGCTCGTCGTCGACACTGCCAAGCTGCCAGCACCGCATACGCCCAAGATCGTCATGGCGATCCTGTTGACAACCACCGGCAGCCTGCTTGCCGCCTCTTCACTAAACTCAAACCACTCGTCATCGTACTCGCTTGCGCTGCTCTCGCCTTCGGTCTCGCAAATATCCACATCAGCCGGCTCCGCTTCCGGAGTACTAGTCGGTAGCGGCCCAAGCGGAACGACAAACGTTGGAAGTCCTGGCGCGATAGTGGGCTCGCTTGCCAACGGGGCCATACATTTGTCCGATTTGTCGCCCAAACCGAGGGTATACGCGTCCTACGCTGCCAGTGTCTGGCGAAGCTATGCTCGCGCCATTGCGTCTGGACATGTATTTGACGACACGGTCGACACCGCCATGTCGTGGATCGCCGTCGAAAATGAGGTAACTAATTGCCGTCGGTGTAAGTTGTGGGGTTTGGACTAACACGACCTCATCAGGAATCGACAATAGTAGTAAAAGCGGTGTCCAGTCACATATTGCTCGCCCTCGTAGGCGAACGGGGTGCGCCGGTGGGATTACTGCATGCACGTGCAACGGCAATGGCAAGCACTCTTTCGCAGGAGTTAAAAGGCTTCAGTTTTGAGTGATAGATTGAGCGATGGCATTCTTTCGGTCTGGAGTTTGGGTGTATGGCACAATATACTTTGCATTACAAAACGAGTACGAAACCAAACAAAAACAAACAAAAGAGACATCGTACAAGATCCTAAACCTCTCTCCACGTCATCTGCGACTTTTCGACACGCGGCGTCTCGATCTTGTTCGCGTCGCCAAACGGATTGTCGTCTTCCTCGTCCTTGCTGATCACCATCTTGGCCTTGAACTCCTGCAAAATCGGATTCTTGACCGGAATTGGCGGTGGCTTGCGTTTCTGTGCAAGCGACTCGGCTGTCGGACGGACTGGCTTCTGCGCGTCATCGTGCCCTGCAGATGGCGTTCGGCGATGCTGCGTCGCCTTGCGCGGCGACGTAACCGACACCGACCGACGGCCGGTTTCTGGCGACTTTTCTCTCCTCGGCGCCGTCGCCTCGGACTCAGATTCGCTGTCGTAATCTTCAGAGTCAGAGTCGTGCACGATCGGCTGGCTCATCTTGTCGTAGAGCTGTAAGGCAGCAACGAGCTCCTCATTCGCGTGGATCAATGCGCCGATGTAGTCCTCTGACTCGATGTTTTGTATATACCGGAGGACCATGCGACGCAGCTGCCGGCATCGATTGAAGTTCTCGGTCGCTTTAATGTTGTCTGTCGCGAGCTCTCTCTCGCGGTTGATCAGCTTGAGAGCGTTTGACAAGTTCGTCGCCGCCGTGCCTGCTTCGGCTAGTGTTTGCAATAGCATCGGTTTTTCCTTGGCCAGATCAAATGCTGGCGCTTTTGGTCGCGACGACTTGGATTTGCCGCCGTCTGCCCGACTCAGCGATCCCGACCGCGATACCGACGCCGACCCAGACCCGGACGCGGGCGAGTTCCGCCCTTCTCTCTCGCGTTGCTCGCGCTGCTCCTCTTCAAGCTTCTTCTCTCGCACCCGATCAGCTCTAATCTCCTCTGGAGTCCGCCGTCGACTGCCCTCGCCCGGCCGACTCGGCTTCGGCGGCGCCGCCTCCGTGTCTCGTTCATGCTCGTGGTCATCCTCCATATCCTCGTCCGGGTCGACAAACGGCTGTTTCTTTGGCGGCGCGCGTTTCCGCAGCGGCAGCTGTTTATACAGCTGGGCGACCTGCGTCAGCCCGGCCGTGTCTTTGTACGCCGCAGCCCACTGCACGAAGAGGTTGCTCATTTTCTTTTTGACGTCGGGGTCTGTAAAGTTGTCGGTCGCGAGGATCCGCATGCGTTCGAGGAGCGGCTCGTCGGCGAATTGAGCTTTTGTTTAGTTAGTACCGATCTTCCTACACAAACACAATCGGAATATCACATACTTTGGAATCTCTTTCCGCCATTTTCGATCAGGCAGTCGAGAATCTGAAAACGTCAGCTTGTCGACGACAATCTTGTGACAGAGTACCTACGGTTAGAGCTCGCAATTGATTATGCACGCTGCCGTACTTGAGTTTCTTCCGAATCGCTCGTGCCGCTTCCGTCGGCCTATTTCATCAGTAATCGATGCCAGCAAGACGTCGAACCGCCATCTAATCTGACTCACCCGGTTGGAGACAGCCGAATGGTTTCAATGAGATCAAAGATGCCCGCGACATCGTCCTCCTCGAACTGGTCGGTCACAAGCCGGTCGATAGTGACCGTAATGGCCGTGTACGGGTGGTCAGTCAAAAATCCCATTCCGATACCTCAAGGATTATCTGTGAGTGACGATGAAATGCTCCAAGGCACCATTTAAAATACACCAACCTCTGCTGTCACGAATGCTCCGACATTCAAGCTTATCGTTGGTTGCGTGTGCCGCATTGTTGTCCTGTGCTATTATGGCTCATTTGCCACGATACGGCGCTGCCCGAATATTGCGCGGATTATAGGCGAGAGCCTTATTTTGCAACCCAGAATATTCAATCAGTTACTGTCCCGCAGCCGAGCGAATGAGTATGTGATGAATACGGCGCAAGTGCAGCAATGCGATGCGCCTGCTCCGGGTTTTGAACCCGGAATGTCTACACGTGATTCGCACGCGAATTACACTACGACAAATGCATCGCCAGTTCAGAGGCAGCCAACTGACGTCAACCGGGTTCAAAGTTCTGGGTTCAATCGTGCGGCTCGGATTCGAGAGGCGATGCGGGGTTCGGTCCCCTTTTGCGACATATCTAGCTGACTCTAACCACAATCTCCAAGTGCACAATCTCTCCCGTCAATGGCACGACATTTCTCGCACCTACAAATACTCCTTACTCAGTGCTTTGGTAATTCGTGATACAGATGTTGACCAAGACCGTGCCGACGCTGCGCACGCGGGCAACTTCGCTCCTCCGCGCCGTGCAAAACCACTCGTCTGCCTGCCCGTGCCACGCCTGCGGGACTCCAGCTCCATCTCAGTCCGCGTCTGTATCGGCAGCACGCAAGCTTGCAGTCGCGGCGCCGATCGAGAAAGAATACGCGTTCGAAATGGCCGCCAGTAATATTCGCTACGGCAACGGCGTCACGATGGAAGTGGGCATGGATTTCAAGAATTTGGGGGTAAACAAGATTGCAGTGTTTACTGACCAGAATGCGCGTCTTATTTTGACATTTTTTTTTTTGAATACGTGGCGTGCTAATTGATGCAGGTGCTAAATCTGGCGCCGATGAAGACTGCCATTGCGGCCCTCGAATCCGAAGGACTGCAGTACGAAATCTACTCTAAGGTCCGCGTCGAACCGAAAGATCCTGCGTGTGTCCACTTTTTGTCTACAACTTGCGGTTCCGTTAGTTGCTGATATCGATATATAGGGTCAAGCATGCCATAGCATGGGCCAAAAAAATCGCACCAGATGCCTATCTTGCTGTCGGCGGCGGGTCGGTCATGGACACGTGCAAGATCGCGAGCCTGTACGAAGCCTACCCCGACGCTGACTTCCTCGAATTTGTGAACGCGCCAATCGGAAAAGGACGCCCTGTTGATAGGAAACTGAAACCGTTGATTGCCGTGCCGACGACGGCTGGGACCGGGTCGGAAACGACTGGAACCGCGATTTGTAGGTTTTGTGTTGGTTGGACTGCTGATGAGTATGAATGCTGACTAGGCAAAGTCGACCTGGTGTCGCACAAAGCGAAGACGGGCATCGCACACAGAGCACTCAAGCCCCTGCTCGGGATCGTAGACCCGGTCAATACACGGTCGATGCCGTCGGCTGTCAAGTCGTCGTCTGGCCTCGACGTGCTCTGCCACGCGCTCGAATCCTGGACCGCAATCCCGTACTCGCAGCGGGTTCCCCGCCCCGCGAACCCGATCCTCCGACCGGCGTACCAAGGCGCAAATCCGGTTTCTGACGTATTCTCTTTCGAGGCACTAAAGTTGACGGTACAATACCTGCCCCGGACCGTCGCGGACCCGGACGACGCCGAGGCGCAAGAAAAGATGCTGTTGGCCGCCACCCTCGCCGGCGTAGGCTTCGGTAACGCTGGAGTGCATTTATGTCACGGACTATCTTATCCAATCTCTGGCATGAACAAAGGGTACAAGCACCCGGGATACCAAGTCGACTACCCGATCATCCCGCACGGCGTCTCGGTCGCCGTCACGGCGCCGCAGGTGTTCAGGTTTACTGGACCCACAAACCCGGACCGACATCTGGCTGCCGCCAAAGTGTTTGGCGTCGACGTTTCGAACGCGAAGGCCGAAAGCGCGGGCGACATCCTCGGCGATGCCGTGGCAGACTTTCTGGTCAAACTCGGCGACCAGCCGCGAGGGCTCGCCGACCTTGGCTTCACGCGCGACGACATTCCTGCCCTGGTCGAGGGGACTTTGCCGCAGGCGCGGGTGTTGATGCTGGCCCCGAGTTTCCAGAAAGACGACGAGCAGAAGAGGGAGGACCTTGCCAAAATCCTAGACCGGTCTATGACCTATTAAAAATTCAATAGAGGCTGTGGTAATGTGGAGCGGTTTGTCTATTAAAAAAATACAAAAGTAATAGAGAAGACAAAAAAGCACTTTGTATATCTAAACCCGTCCAAAGAATATGACATGTCTCTCCATGTGTAAGAACCGGCAATGTCTCAAAATATGCGTCAAAATTAAAGAGCCTGCGGTCATGGCCAATCGATTGTGTGGTGTCTAAACTGTAATTTCAAAAAAAAAAAAAAAAACCCAAACCGAGAATCTTAACTATTTTTGAGTGCCAAGAATCAAAACAAACAACAGTACGCCATGACCCACAAGAAATAGAATAGCATTTACTTCTCCTTCTTTGCCTCAGCCCCATCATCGTGCACATACTGTCTGTCGTCTTCCAACTCGACCTCCTTGACAATCTTCTCCATCTCGTTTACCTGACTCTTCCACGTCGTGTCGCTCATCTTGACCTTCTGATCGAACATTGACTGTTCCGGCGTACGGTACGACCCCCCGATGCGATCCCACAACGTCGTGAATTGGCCGTAGTTGTAGTTGAAATACAGATGATGAAGCGTGTGGCACGCCGCGCCGTTGATGGCCGGGTTGTTGGTCATGTACTCGCCGTCGTGGATGAGGATCGTCCAGATGTTGATGAACGTGAACAGGAGCAAGTACGATAGCTTATGCAGGGGGAGCACGAACGGGAATATGTGATACGGGAGCGACTGCAGGTACCCATCCATCGGATGAAACGCGTGCGACGCGTACGGGGTCGGCACGATCCACTTGTGGTGCGGCTTGTGGAGGTGCTTGTACACGACCGGGTGGTGCAGACCGCGATGGATGAGGTAGATGCCGAAGTCGGTAAAGGCAATAAAGAGCGGGTATTGCCAGAACATGTAGGCCTTGCCGTACTGACTCGGGTCCCAATACATCCGCGAGTAGCCGCGGATCTCGGCAACAAACCACGGCACGGTGTAGACAGACATCACGGGTAGCGAAGTGAGCGCCTGCTGAATCTCCATGCGCATCTGGTTCTTTAAGAACTTTGGATGCGCCATGTTGCGCTTGTCGTAGATAAAGACGTACGAGAGGGATGCGAAGAGGAAGTAGAGGACCATGCCAAAAATCCAGGTGATCAGGAACAGCGCAATTGACTGCCGGATGATATTTGTACGGGGAATTGTCGACATGTACGCCACAGCTGGCGCAGGCACTATCGTGTACTCATATGGCTCAGAAGGAATGTAAGATAGCGAAAGATTCTTGGATAGCGACGAGAGCAGCTCAAAAGACGGGTCGCTTCCCTGAATGACAGACGTCAGGGCCTGGGGGACCGGGAAGAGCTTCGCATAGATGTGATCAAAAAAGAACGCGTCTGTAATTTCTAGGACGATGTCCATGGTTAATGTTCTTGGTGATGGACTTCCAGATGTCGGTGTCGACGAGGCAGAACGCGCGCGAGACGGGACGAAAGAAATATAAAAGTGCAGTTCGAAGACCTGCACAATCGTCGCGTGTTCGATGCAAGTACGGCCGTAAGGGCCACGCCCAGTTGAGGTTAGGGTCAGGCCACTAATCGCGATCCGCTCGGACTGGCGGCCGAATCTGATAACCGTGCCGAGCGCTCCGCCAATGCCGACGCGCTCGAACCCGAGTACGACAAATCCGAGCCGCATCACGACCGGTGTTTCTCGTATTTCTCGGCTTCCTCGTCGCGGCCCGGCCCGACATAAGCAAGCTTCAGCACTCCCACTAAGCATCTGGCATGGACGATTTTAGATCTAGTCCACCGGTTCTAAAAGGCGGTATTGGATCAGGCCGCGTGTCGGAGCACTGAAGTGCCGGCTCATGATAAAAGAGAATATCTAACGCATTTGATCCGCAAGCATGTCTTTCTTTTTTGGCTCTCTTATCCAGGACGTACTTTTACCGCGTGCCAGCCTGCCACCGAGATACGCGGAATCTATTAAAGAACTACCCATCATGCTTCTCGCTTAGGACCCTGTGCACATTCACGATCAGATATCTCGCCTCCACATGTCGTGTGCAAGATCGACAGCCCTGAAGCTGCGGGATGCGTAGATCAACAACCATGCAGAAACTTACACAACGTACAGGGGCCAGCGGTATACGATGTTGGCTGAGTCATGATCAGGGGTGGACACGAATACAGTTTTCTCTGTTCGCATTCGCAGCTGACATGAAATATTCGTACATTCGCAAGGTTTCACTAACCCAGACTATCTAGCGATTCCTGAACCAGAAGTAGCAGTCGAGAGACCTTCCAACAGCGAAAGGGATTTGCTTGGCCTACGTAGACATTCCCTAAGAGCGGGCACCATGAGGAAGCTTGTTTTGTTAAAGGATATGTAGTTACGCCAACGACGAAGATTTTTAATGTATTTAATATGTGCGAATATTAAGGATAATTACGAATAATTCTTTTTATTCGCATTCGTAAGCATGAAATATCCAAATGTTCCGCATTTAATATATTCGTCATTCGGGCCACCCCTAATGGAGCTTTCACTAACCGTACATCCATATGATGTCAAGATGCATAGTCTGATGATGTTCAAACTTTTGCTCTTCACCAAGCCGCTAAACCCCGAAGTAGACCTTTCTATCTAATAATCTCCGTCGGCGTCGGCGGTGGCGCCATTTGCGAACCCATCGGCCACCTAACGTCCTCGGTTCAGGAATCACGCTAACTTTCCAAACGACTTTGCTTGTGATGAGCCGCAGAACCGAACCATGAGTTGCAAACCCGGAGATATGGGTGTTGCCCTGACAGAAACTTTGTCCCGACGAATTGTAAGGTTCCCAAGGCGAAAATTACCCACACTAGTTCTCGCATTTTATAGTGTCTCGTTTTGTATGATTCTGGCATGAGGTCACGTCACTAGTAGGCAATACCTCTGAATAATGCCTGTCGTCACATGTTAGGAGGTTATGCAGCGCCGAGTGGAAATTTACCGAAGCTGTGAAGTCTATTGAACAGTTCGCCTTGGCAAACCGGCTCAGATTTTCAGCAATATACCATAGGAGCCGTCTTTGTCTCTGTTAAAGAGTTGACTGCAACTCGTGTCGAACAGTCTGCTGCGCCCTCGTGGTATAGTGCTACAATGTCATCGCCACCAGCAGGCTCCTCATCAAGCATGGCGTCCACCGCCGAAGTCGTCGAGCAATCATCCGGCTTCCCCGCTGATCCACTGTCGAACGACATATGTGGTGCCGATGAACGGATGACTCGACACTCAGATGCTTCCGAGACCGAAAATCCGCATTCCGTGCTGAACAAGGAACACAGAGATTCGGTCTCAGATACTCATGCCGCGACGAATGTTGTTGGATGGGACGGACCGGCTGACCCTGCTAACCCATTGAACTTTGGCAATATTAGAAAATGGGTTGCTGCCGTGATATGCAGCACGGGGGCACTGTGTGTGTATGTTCATCCGTATGAGATGCTGAGATCCAGGATGCTAATTGTGCCGGTCACAGTGCTTGCTCTAGTTCGATATATACGGCGACATACGACGGTCTGGAACAGGACTTTCACGTGAAAGAGATCACGGCAATTACAGGACTCACGCTGTTTGTTTTTGGTATGGGAGCCGGTCCAATGCTGTACGCTCCTCTGTCTGAGTTTTATGGACGGCGAATAATTTACATCTTGTCATTCATTTTTTACCTTGCATTTCAATTTCCCGTCGGCTTCGGTAAGAATATTACGTCTGTGTTGGTCAACCGACTATTATCTGGATTGGCTGGAAGCGCATTTATGTCGGTTGCTGGCGGCACTGTGAGTGATTTGTTCTCCAAAGACCAGCTCGGCAAACCCATGATGGTATTCACGGCCGCGCCATTTCTGGGCCCCAGTCTGGGGCCATTATTTGGCGATTTCATCACCCATAGACTTGAATGGCGATGGGTGATATATGTAATGATAATATGGACAGCGGTCATGCTTGGTCTTATCGTATTGTTTGTGCCCGAGACATATGCGCCTGTACTTCTGCGATGGAAGGCTCAGAAACTGCGCAAGCAGACAGGCAACACGGACCTATACGCACCAATCGAGAAAATCGAGCGGTCAGTTATCACGACGGTTATAGTTAGCTGCAAACGACCGTTTCAGCTATTATTTTTGGAGCCAATGGTTTTCTGCTTATGTCTCTTCACTGCTATTCTTCTTGGAATAATGTATCTCTTCTTTCAGGCGTTCCCACTGGTTTTTGAGAATAATCATGGATTCGAGAAGCAGCACGTTGGCCTGAGCTTTATGGGTTTGCTCACCGGTATCATCCTTGGTGTTCTAACAGAACCATTTTGGAAGTCGACCTACCATAAACTCTCTCTCAGGTCCGGCGGGACTAGGCCAGAATTTCGACTTCCACAGGCCATGGCGGGCGCAGTATTTACTCCGATCGGCATATTTTGGTTCGCATTCACGACCTACAGCAGTGTACCTTACATCGTTCCAATCGTCGCTGGCGTACCATTCGGTTTCGGGATTATTCTAGTGTTTTCCGGCGTGTTCACCTACCTCGTTGAAGCGTACAGACCGTACTCGGCCTCGGCTTTGGCGGCGAACGGTTTCCTGCGGAGCTCCTTTGCGGCCGTCTTTCCGCTTTTTTCTGTACCTAGTAAGTCGTATTCCCAAGTGCTTGACCGCGCCGTGACGTTAACCAATTTAGTGTACGATAACCTTGGCTACACCTGGGCATCAGCACTGCTAGCTTTCTTGTGCCTAGCCTGCACGCCGTTCCCATTCCTATTCTACAAATTTGGACCGTATTTGCGGAAAAGAAGTCGATTTGCGTGGACAAACCAGGACGAAGAGATCAGCCAGCCAGAGGCGGCGTCATCTAGTGAGCATACCCAGACGGAAGAGAGAGATTGGGAGAAAGGACCAGAATAACAAGTTATGACGATATGTTTGCATTCTATAGATGGTTCGGAAGTTCGGTTGGTCAGTACTTTTGCTCTCATTTCCCATTTTGGCATAGGATCTGGATATACATTGGGTGTAAATAGTTGAGTTCCGGTACAGGTTTGATAGCTTTCATTCGTGTAACTATGTAGTATATAATTTAATTCAGGCTTTTCGTTATAGTACCCACAAATTAACTCCCCAGCAAGCGCGAGGCCGAAAAGGCAGGAATAGTAAAAATACCCATAACCGCATTTAGCCGTCCCAACTTAAGAGGCCACACCTCGAAGTTGGCAGACGAAGTTAGCATCGGAAAGTACCGTCGGAACGGTCCTCCGCTTGCTCACAGTATCCAAGATCCTGCCTGCAAATATCAGGGTACCGCATCCCGAATTCGCTAAC
>JAJLTP010000129.1:0-41376 GCA_030568275.1 Lipomyces orientalis | reverse complement strand
GAAAGAAGTCGTCCTTGGTAATGTGGGTGATGTGAGCCCGCATCATTTCCTCAATTTGCCGACCATATGCCTTCTTTAGCGGGCTAAAACACCCAACATCGAGTGGCTGGAGCATGTGAGAGGAATGAGGAGGCATACAGAGGGTGATGATATTGTTTTCCTTGCAGTATTCCTCGAACTCATCCGAGTGGTGGCTCTCGTGGCCGTCGAGGATTAACAGACGATAACCACCCACAGTTCGGTGCTTGGTATGCTTCTCAAAATGCCGAATCCAATCCATGCCTTTCTCATTCGTCGTCCAACCGTTCTCAGTGACAGCGATTACCCAGTCGGGCGGAAATCCGCTGTTTTAATACCAAGACGCGAGGTGATTTTTCCCCGCAACAACGACGAACGGCGGCACCGTCCAGCCCTGGGAATTGACACCCTGGATTACCGTAACCCATTCCCGATTGCCAGGCTGTACCTTTTTTGCCTTTGCGCGCCCGTCTGAGCTTGTCACAACCGTTGCTGTTGAGATAACGCCCATCATAAACCCAGTCTCGTCGAAATTATAGATATCCGTATCCTGGATGTCATACTTCGCGATTATATTGCGTACAAGCTCAAACCAGCTACGAATAATCACTGGATCTTCGCATTTGGCCCTCTGGTAGTCGTACTTCCGCTGGAAACGCGTCCGGAGCTCTGGGCGGCGCTTGACGAAGTTCGAAGCCCACCGTGTCCCGACGCGTGGCGCGTCGCGTGTCGCGAGAAGTCGATTTGCCATATCTCCCACAATAGACAGCCGAGGAGGAAATCCTTTGGCAGCTAAGTCAAGGATGTATTGAACAAGGACTGATTCTTCTAGGTCGGTCAATTTCCGCAAATTGGCTGGAACATCTCGTCGTGATTGTCGGCCGGCACGTCGGTGACGTAGTGTCGTTTCACTAATACCATATATCTTTGCTGCGGCCCTAACGCTTAATTTTTTGGACCTTTGGAGTGCTTCGATGGCAAGGATGATCTTGCTTTCATTAGAAGAAGATTCCATGTCCTGGTGTGGAGGAGGAAAGGTATCAAGTATGAAGGGGGGCGTCCCGTGGAAAATGCGCCGCTCGTTTGATGCGCCGCTCGTTATACATGTACGTTATTTAATTTGTAAAGATAATTACTATTTGTTGCAGCAATAGCGGAGAATAACTCATTATCCGCTAAACCATAGGAAGATCACAAATGACCAAATATAGACACAACTAAGGATACTCAAACATTTTAGATCAAGAGGGTGGCAATATCGATGACAAAACGGTACTTGACATCAGCCTTCAATACACGCTCATAAGCAGAATGCAGATCCCGGGCCGTAATGATCTCAATGTCGGACGTAATTCGGTGCTTGCCACAGAAGTCAAGCATCTCTTGGGTCTCCTTAATTCCACCAATAAGCGATCCTGCTAAGGTCTGGCCACGGAACACAAGAGGAGCAGAGTTAACCGTGGGCTCCAGAGGACCAAGGTACCCTACGAGCACAATAGAACCTTCAGGAGCAAGAGTACTAACGTAAGGATTTACGTCATGATTGTAGGGAACAGTGTCAATGATCAGATCGAACTGGCCAGCTACAGCTTCCATCTGCTTGGGATCCGTGGAGATAAGTAAGTGATCAGCGCCAAGACGCTTACCATCCTCTTCCTTTCCTTGAGAGCGACTGAAGAGAGTAACATCCGCTCCCATAGCCTTAGCAAGCTTCAAAGCCATGTGACCCAGACCGCCAAGGCCAACAACACCAATCTTCTTACCGGGACCGGCACCCCAGCGACGAAGGGGGGAGTAAGTGGTGATACCAGCACAGAGGAGTGGTGCTGCTCCAGCAAGGTCAAGGCCCTCAGGGACAGAAAGCACAAACTTCTCTGTGACGACAATCGTCTCGGCGTAGCCACCATATGTGCGAGAGCCATCGCGACGGTCGACTTTCCCGTAAGTGAGCGTGTTGGAAGCGCAGTACTGCTCCTGATCGTGCTTGCATGGTCCACACTTTTGGCAGGAGTCGACCAGGCAGCCTACACCGACAGAATCTCCGAATTTGAATTTGGTAACATCTGCGCCAACACGGGAAACCTTGCCGATTATCTCATGTCCAGGAACTAATGGGTAGACCTCGGGTCCCCAGTCATTGCGGACATGATGAATATCGGAGTGGCAGACACCACAGAAGAGGATCTTGACTTCAACGTCATCGGGCCGCAGGTCACGCCTCGTGATAGTCGACGGAACTGGATACTTGCCGGCGTCAAGGGAAGCAAGACACTTAACTTCAGTGGCCATTGTAAGAAATTGCGTATGTATGAAAATTCTGCTAAGGTGTGAAAGGGAACAAATATGTGAGTGCGTTATATATGTAAATAGCTCGATCTTGGGTGGCGGTGGCGGTATACTTACTGAGCTTTCCGTGGATGTGAATTAGTAAATTTAGACTTTGTATTTTAACGGTGAATGCACAACGTATCAGATGACAACTAAACCTCGACAGGGTTAGGAGGGCTGGGCATTTTCTTAGGGCTTTCCGCGACTTTTGTGTGGCTCATGAGTCTTATACCTTCGCGAAAAACTCAAACTTTATTCCAATTTGGAATTCGTAGCCTGGCTCTTCTATGGGCTGTGTAATCCATTCCTATTTGTCGGTAAACGATTGCAATTTAAAATATCGTGACATGATGTTGGGAAAGCAGTTTGGGTAACGTATCCTTCAATGGGAGGGTCATTAAAAGAATGCAGCGGTGAGGAATTTACTAGAAATTGGTGAATTTGATGTGAAGCTTCTCATGGACGACGACGTAGACATCAAGACTACGCATTGGTGTTTACACTACACGAAGACAAAGGTTTAATACAAACAATAAAGTAGATGCGCAGATACAGCATGGAGACGAAGAGAGCGAACGATCAAGTGGGAATGGACGAAACGAAGCACATGCACTATAGCTTTTGCGGCGAAACTAGTCATAACTCCTGTACATGTAAAACGCTTAAAAATTATCATAAATTCCATTCTCTAGGTAGCCATTTTAATAAGATTTTTGTCTATGTGCTTTTCCAAACACCATTCGCATACTTCGAGGATCAAGTTTGGGTACCCTAATTGGAAAAATACATAGTGTTGATGGAAAGTAATGATTTTACGCGGACGTATTCGGACTACCCTAACCCTTAATTACAACTACGCCTCTCGATGCATTAGGCTCTTTATCAATTAATCTACCCTTTAAGTTGGGATAAGTTCGGATAAGCTCTGATATTGATTAGTCCGAAATGAAATTGGAACGGAAAAGGTGAATAAGAGTGTCGCCAAACCACTCTGCCCATCCTTATAGGATTTGTTCGATCGCTGACGCCTTTGCGCAGCCATAGTGCCTTCACTTAAACGTGGCACAGAAAGCAGCATGTAACATATTTTACTGACAATGCCTTTACGTGATTCGACTATCTGAAAAGGCTAGTTGAAATGAAATAGTACTCCTGGAAGTGGTTTAATGGGGATCGCGCGGCCAACGGTAAGAGACTAAGACAAATCGAGTCACGCCAGGCTTATAGTTTTCGGCGACATGCCATGCATAATCGGCGATAAATTGGTTGCCGGCATGTGACCGTTGTCAACCAGTCTTAAACATTTCCTGTAACCTTTAGGGATATTGTAAGGTAAGAATCTCAAAAAGAGTATTACAGACCGAAGTGTGGATTTGTTCTCTGTGGATGAGCTTTAAACAACCTTTATTTCCGAAACTTGCCACCTCTAATTTTCTATTGCGGCTATTATACCTCAATGCGGCAAAGATAAGTACACACGATGGCGTATATTAGTCACACGCTCAAGAAAGCAAAATTAAACTACGCCATTGAAGCTCAAGCACGCCTGGCAATCTATAGTCTGATTGAAGCATGAAGATATTATCTCGTCAAAGATAACCAACCATCGGGAAGGTCGTTGGTTACTGCGCAATTCAAGTATTTATTTCGACCATTTAATTTAAATGTTAAAGTCGGTATACTCTCAAGTTTGAGACATTAGGGTCTGCTTCAAAGTCATGTGTAGACTTATGTCTTGCTACCGTACTAGCCGTTTCTAGTGTAGCAAATGGCAATGCGAATTTATCCAGTTTAAGGTTGATAGGGCTTTCGCGTCTATTTGTGATTTTTGCGGTGTCACTTGCTACTGTGACCTGAAAATTTTATTGTTAATTATGCAAAGCAGCCCGTAAGCGCGAAGTATACTTTTCGATGTATATGTCATCGTACATTCTAGATAGCCGCTATCTGGATTTGCTTCACGGGCCGTATTGGTGGAGCTGTACTAGTTTGGGGCCGTAACCACGTGGCGATTATGATTATTGCTAGCGGAACTGTACTAGTACTTCTACGAAGGTCGGATATCGGAACGAAGGCCATGTCCCTTAGTATTTTGTTCCTTCTCTTACTCCAAAAAGTAATAAAATAAAATTAGACAAACGGGACACAATCCAGACTAATATGCTTTCCGTGTCAGAATTAAATCACTTGGATCGGAAATAATATGATCCCTTGACTGGCTTGGCAATCAGTTTTATCAAGTGTTGTATTGTAGTACCTATATTTCATTTTTAACCACGCCATGTCAGGACGATAGCCGATAAGAAAACTTTGTTCTTATCAGCAAAGAATTCGAGATTGCATGCCCAAGACCATATATGATAAGAATCTATAAAGAATATGGGTTGGTACGTCCCGGCAAAGGATAAACTGTCAAACCATATAGTCAATTGAAATCGTCCTACATTCTTAGTAAGTATGTTTGTGAACTCTTCAATTGCTGCACATCGTCGAGTCAAATGGCTAACTCCACAGATACCCAATAGCGTTTCCAAACTGCATGATGAACGCGCGGGAGGAAAAGGATAAGACCGTGGACATCGTCACTGAAGTTGTGATCAAGGAGGAGGGCCAAGCTATCCGAGACGTCGCCCAGGATCTAGTACTTGCCAAGATTCGGGCTTTACAGGGATCCAATGAGTCGTCTGATGCTCATCCGTTGGAGGATAAAAATATTGCATATTTGTATGAGATGCTGCAGAAAACCTCTCTTGAAGAGAGCATTTGCATCCTTAAGAAAGCCCTGATGTATCATGAGGATGACCCAAACTTTGACAGCTATCTCTACCAGCAGATAGAAAAGATGGTTGCTGGCAGTGAAGTTTATGGAACTGACTTCGACACCTATCAGCTCGACACAAGACTAGAGGCTGTCGTCATCCACTACCATTCGCCGTACCCGGAGGTACGTGCTGTCACAGACCCAACGGACGATCCTGGCATTCCAGTCGAGACTTTTCGAGCTTACGCACTTGGCATTTTTTGGGTCGCTGTGTCAAGTTTCATAAACGAGTTCTTCTTGTTCAGACAACCATCATTAAACTTGCGTGCGACTGTTGTTCAGATGCTGCTATTTCCATCTGGCAAACTGTGCGAGTTGTTGCCTAATTGGGGTTTCCAACTTTTCGACAGGCGGTTTAGCATCAATCCTGGTCCTTGGACAGTGAAAGAACAGATGCTGGCCACAATCATGGTTAATGTCGGATCTTATGCCTCCTTCTGGATGTCTGTGTCGGTTGCGCTACGACACCAAATGTTCTTCCACGAACAGTGGGCAAATTTTGGCTTTGTTATAGTCATGAATTTCGGAAGTCTGGTTCTTGGCTTCAGCATTGCAGGCCTGCTCCGAAAGCTCTGCATCTTCGAAGTCAAGTCTGTGTTCCCCAATATTCTGCCTACATT
This sequence comes from Lipomyces orientalis, assembly GCA_030568275.1. Taxonomy (NCBI): domain Eukaryota; kingdom Fungi; phylum Ascomycota; class Lipomycetes; order Lipomycetales; family Lipomycetaceae; genus Lipomyces; species Lipomyces orientalis. Next base: position 35,589 of record JAJLTP010000129.1, on the reverse strand, counting down.
GGCGCTCAGCCGTGCTCTTGTCATGAAGGAGAGAATTACCAATACGAACGGCTGGACAATTAAAAGACAGCACTTTTTCTTCTTAACATTTTTTGTGTCCTTTCTCTACTTTTTCGTTCCGAACTTCTTATTCGGAGCTCTCAGCACCTTCAACTGGATGACATGGATTGCGCCGCAGAATGTTAAGTTAGCTATAATTACAGGTTCGTTCATTGGATTCGGTTTGAACCCCGTGACCACTTTCGACTGGTCTATCATCAATTACGGCAACCCACTTGTCTATCCTTTCTCGGCGTTCATGAACCGCTTTGCTGGTACACTCGTTGGTGGGCTCATTATGCTGGGTCTCTACTTCTGCAACTACAAGTGGACTAGTTATATGCCACTAAACTCAAATTCAGTGTTCGATCGCTTCGGTAAGACATACAATCTCAGTCGCGTACTTACAAACGGCCACTTTGATGAGTCAAAATATGTCCAGTATTCGACACCATATATCTCTGCGGGTATGCTGGTCGGAACAGGTACCACATGGTGTCTCTTCATGGTTACATTCACGTACATTATCATAAGTCAGTACAAGCTCATTTGGAATACTACGAAGTCTTTCTGGAAGTCTTTGCTCCATCCTAATCGAAAAGCCCTTGACGACTACGATGACCCTCACTCGAGACTCATGTCGAAGTACGCTGAAGTCCCTGACTGGTGGTATTTAATTATATTTGTTGTCTCTTGGGGCTCTATCTTTGCTGCGCTCTATGCTTGGCCCACCACAGTGCCTGCATGGACTGTTGTCGTCATATTTCTTTTCAACATAGCTATGTATGTGCCAACCTTGATTATCTTGTCGAGGACAGGATACTCTACTGGTTTCAGTGCCTTGGCTGTCCTATTGTCTGGCTACATGGATCCTGGAAATCCCGTCACAAATATTGTCAACAGGATGTGGGGTTACAACGTTGATGAAGCGGCCGAGACTTTCATAGGAGATCAAAAAGTTGCTCACTACTGTCGGATCCCCCAACGGGCTGTTTTCCGAGCACAAATTGTGGCCACTCTAGTCCAATGTTTCTGTACATCTGGAGCTGTTGAGGCGTTGTTCCATGGTGTGAAGGACTTCTGCAGCATTACTCAGAAAGATAGGTTTGTGTGTGCCTATCCGCGTAATGTATATTCTGATACGATCATGTACGGCATTATTGGACCTCAGAGACTGTTGACAACAGTGTATCCGGGCCTAAAGCACGCTTTCTACATTGGTGCTATCATAGGTATTCCCTTTGCACTTTTGCATTTGAAATATCCTAAACGTTTCAGATTTGTCAACCCGTCTTTGATGGGGTCGGGATCGGCCATCTGGGGTGGTACATACAATATGTCCTACTTTATTCCTGGGCTCTATTGCTCATTCTTTTTTATGTACTACATTAGAAGAAGATACGTCGCTTGGTGGACGAAGTATAACTACATTTTGACTTCTGGTTTGTCTGCAGGTGTTGCCTTTGCTGGTATAGTTCTATTCGCCGCTCTTCAAGTGCCAGGTGCTTCTGTGAGTTGGTGGGGAAATAACGTCTACCGGTCAGGTGTTGATTATGCGCGAACTGCCACCTTACTTCATCCTCCTGCAGGGGGATATGGATTGGATATCGGCGAGTTTCACTAATTTGTTTTATCATTGGTTTCCTGGCCTGAAGTGATTACATCAGTTGTTTCAATTGGCTATATACAGTAGAGTCTTCGAGAGTATTGCGAGCAAAGATCACGGTGTTTTTTGTAGAGTTTGGTCGCGAGGTGATGTTGACATGAAATTATGTCCGGGCTCTCAATTTTAGCTTTTGATATAGATTATAGACAACCCAGAGTTAAAGTTATTAGGCAAGGGTGTTTTCGCAGGAACTTTGGCAATGTACTTTAAACTTTTATTTTTCTACTGGAGATGGGTTAGACAAGTAAGGAATTCCTACGCTCATCTCAGATGTCGTTAGTTCACAGATACTAGAAATTCCTCGCCAGTCATTCAACAGACTTGCCAGAGAAGTATCACGAAATCTGTTCACTCAAGATCATAGGGTTTGTAATGGCAGCTGCTTAGAGCCGCTATTGTGCAGGTGGTCGCGATTTCTTTGTCAATGCTATTTCATTTTTGTAGACCCAATCTGAAGTCATTGAATTTGGCATTTTACAGATGTTAACGTCATTCGTCTTAGATGGTATTCTGCTTCTCCATATCAAAGACCGATCATGATTACAGATCAATGAAATATGACGACTGAGTCCTTCTACGTAGATAATAGTAAGTACGCCCCTCTCCCCGGGTTACATAGTTTAAGGTCATCAATCTCTGTCACAGTAAAGTTGAGACTAACTGTGCGCCGACAGGCAGGATTTTGCTAAATCTGAGTTGGGTCATTGATAAAGTGACAATGCGCGGGACTGTTGCAAAAGCCACCACACAGTGTTCAAGATTTCTTAACAGAGACTATCGAACACAGGAACCTTAACGGTTTAGTCATGGGGAATGCTCATCAACGTACACCACACAGTGTTCAAGATTTCTTAACAGAGACCATCGAACACAGGAACCTTAACGGTTTAGTCATGAGGAGTGCTCATCAACGTACAAGGAACGCACTGAGTGTACTCTACTGTCTGTACGAAAAATCCTAGCAATTTCTGGTGATGTCCGGTCGGGAGTTTAATCTTGATCACTAATAAATAATAGGCGGTCAGTCTAGGGGTGGATACGATTACGGTACCGTCAAAATTTAGTATTATTCGTAAAGTTAATCGCAAAACTGAGAACCTAATCGTAAAGTAATCGTATAGTCTACAAAAAAATCGTATAGTAATCGTATAGTAATCGTATTCCTAATTAGGTATGGCGTAATGAAATTTACCCTGACAACGCGTCGACCGCGGTTGTCTTAGAAACATACTAGGAACAACTATTGGATCTGTTAGTTTTCATTTGCCGCTCCCTTGACAACTGAGAAAATATGGATCCTCCGGCGCGACCCCGCCGAAAGCAAGCGGTTGATTATTTATTATTGAATGATGGTTACGATGGAGATGAGCCGATTGAGAATTTGTTGCAGACACGGCTCAGTCGAGTGTCGAGCGTCGAGAGCTCTGTTGATCTGGGACCAGAGGATTCTATCAGCCAGATTGCCTCTCAATCTTTCCCTGAAGGATTAACTGAGGAAGTCCACGACCTTGAATCCTCACAGATCCAGACAGACTCCAATATTTCTCAACGCACTCGTGGGACCTCGAATAGTTGGCTTTGGGAACAATTTGAAATTACCACCCTCAGCCAACAGTGGAGGCCAAAGAGGTCGAAGAAGCTTCGGAATGATCAGTTAATAACTTGCAAACACTGTCAGAAGTGGTCAATCAAGGACTCTTCGAGATCAACATCTACAACCAATATGTCGTATCATTTACAGAAAAGCCATGGCTTGCCTTTAGGCAACGATAAGGTGGACGCTACTCAGCCAACGATCATGACGATGTGGAAACGGAAGGAGACTGCAGACACTGCAGAATTGTTCGAGAAGAATCTCATTCGTTGGGTCGTGCAGACCAGACAACCGTTTACTGTCATTGAGTATCCAGCTTTTGTCAAACTCTTCAAAGATATTCCTGGCGTAAATTTGCCATTTACCTCACGCAAGACATTGAAACTAAGAATCGACTCTGAGTTTGCGATGTGCCGCGCGAACTTGAAGAGAGAACTAGATAGAACGTGTCGCACAATAGCACTGTCCTTGGATGTTTGGACAAGCCAGAACCAGAAAGCAATTCTAGGAGTAATTGGGCATTGGTTAACTGAAGACTTTGAATACAAAGAAAATGTGCTAGAGTTTAACGAAAAATGAGGTTCTCTGTACAATACTGATTAAATTCTGATGTAAAGGGAGGTGAAAGTGGTATGACCAGCCTCAAAAGGCTTTTACTGTCCCATCTCGAGGTTTTCTAGAAGCAAGCGCACCGGACAAGTCAGATCGAATTCCCCGGTCCGATGGCTAGGGCGGGCTGGAAGCTCTTACATCCGTTGAGCTGCGCGGTCTCCGGACCGGGTGGCTTTCCGACGCACTACCGGAGCTTTTGCACCCCTAAAACGATGTCCCGGACATTTTCTGCGAACACTTTGTTTTTGTTTATGTCCGACTATATATGTCCGACTAATTATACCCTGCTATTCCACCACCACGGCCCAATAAGAGTCTGTCGCTGTTCTCGGCCATCCGGGGAATGGCCTCCATCCCTCACATTCGGCCTGAAGGGGCCGACTTTTTCATGATATCCTTCCACCCTGTGCGACCGATCGCAACGGATCCGAAAATGTAAGGGTTAGGGTCCTATGTCACATGGTTGAGCGAGTCCGCAGATCATATGTGAAGTTGCCCTCCCTGCGGATCAGCATTGATCCCGTGATACTTGTCTTTTGTTGTTGCCATAATGTTGTCTACCGAGAGAGCACTCACATATATGCCCCCTCTCTTACGCTTAGAACTAGCTCCGCATACGGACCTTGTCGGCCGGTTACCGCCCATGACGACCACGTCGACCAGGCCGCCCAAAGTCGAGAGGACATTTGTGGTCGTGGCCCAGCCGGCTCTGGGAAGACCACTGTTGCATCCTACCTCCCCCAAGAACTCGGCATTCCGTATCTTGAGGGAGATGACGTACGTCCTCTTCCTCTTGACCTAGTTAACCTAGGACTTCTGTTGACATGCACAGTACCACACCACGGCTAACAAAGTCAGGGTTAGGGGCAGTGGTATACCACTGATCGACGGCGACCGATGGGACTGGCTCATTACCTCCGTAAGGCAGCCACGAAGCAGTTACAAAAGTCCAATGCCATTGTTGTCATCTGATCTTCCCTGAGACGCGAAAACCGCGATATTCCTGGTAGCGTCTTACGACCATCCGACTTCATCTACCTCAAGGCTGAAGAGGAGCATCTACAAGCAAGAGTCAAGGCACGTAATGTGGCTCTAATCACACGACTACTTCCTGTCCCCGCACTCACGTAGTGAGATCCAGCCCGTCGGCTCATCATCACTAGTGTCAAGTATCATGACGTAGAGATTACCTATGGTGATCCCGTTGCCTTGATGCAAACTATAGAGCATACACTTCACTATCTAAGAAGAGGATACAGTTGTATTTTAACACGTAGACACTCCTTAAGTGCGGACACCATGAGGAAGCTTGTTGTGTTAAGAGATATGTATGCTGACGATGAAGATTTTTAATGTCTTTATTAACATGTGCGAATATTGCGAATAATTACGAATAACTTTTTTTTATTCGCATTCGCATTCGTAAGCAAGAAATTTCCATATTCGCCATTCGTGTCCACCCCTAACTCAGGCTATCCCTACTATCCAACGGGCGTAGTTTATTTGCTACACGCCATCGGCTTGTTTGCTGGTATGTTTAGCAATCAACTCAAGCTCCCGTTGGTTGCAACAGCTACTGGCGATAACCAGACTGACTGCTCAACGTACAATTCGTTTCGCATGAACTCACCATCATCGAGTAGCACACGCGTTGTTCTACAAGTTACGTCGTTCACACAAACTAATCCTCTTTGCTGAAGTTTGCATGTGCAAACTCTCTGTATTAGAAGTTCCCTAAGAAAATATAGGAAGGGCTAGGGTTGTCTTTCAGAAGTTCTCTGACTATTGCGAAACTTGGTGGCAAGATATCTCTAATAATATAACAATACAGTTTTACTTTTGCGAAAGTGAGCGGTTTTCTGTGGTACCTGGTTAGGACATAATTGCCAAGTTGAATGCGTGTCGATCGGACCCGCCAAACTCACGGGCCAGAACAAAAATTCCCAACGGCTGCATATTGATCTGACGCAAGTTAAATTCCCAACGGCTGCATATTGATCTGACACAAGTTAGTGCAAGCCGAACTCCACGCGCGGCGGCAAAGCCTACTCAAAACATATTTGCCGCCTAGAACTATAATTTGTAGAGTTCTCTGTAATGATGATCCAGTTTTGACTGCCCTTGAAAAAATAGGTGAATGTATATAAGCCTGGCGAACCCACTCAAGACCTTTTTCAATCGCAAGTCTGGGAGATTCAAAGCCGATTTTCTGTCAAAACCCCTTTGAGCCGTTATGCGCACGTACTTGGGTAAATTGACTATCACGGAAGAAGGGTAAGAGCTCAATGATCCGGCCCATGCTGATATAACCAGGGCTGCGTTCCGTATCCGCATCCGCCATCCGCCTTTTTGAAATTGGGAGATATGTATCCGCCTTTTTATCCGCCTTTTGACAGCATGGCGGATATCCGCCAAAAACGCAATCGGCCTCTAAAAATTTTGCAAAATTCATTAACATGATAACTATACTCAATCTTTTCTAAATTTTTGCAAGATCCATTAACATGATATTGGAATTTCCTGGTTTAGAAAATTTTTAATTAGGTGGATACGTTGTGGAAAGGAAATTGGAAAATATAAGAATCCATGAAGATTCCTTCATGCTTTTTAATAATATTCCATATTCTATAAGCTGTCCAAAGATCGCATTCTAACTTAACGACCTCCAAACCAAGAAATAAAAATGGATCGCATGAACACTCGTCGAAACAGGCCCAATTACTTCTTGCTCAACGATGGACTAGACGAACAGGCATCGGCAGAAGACCGGCTCGATAGTCATGAAAATGTTACTACTCTGGAGAACGATATTCTTCCGTCGGAATCAGCATCACAAATCCAGTAGCTTCGTTTTGAGTCGTAGGCAGAGACGCAGGTAGAGGAGTCCTCGACCATTCAAGCGGAATCCGCGACCAGTCTTGCTCCATTACAGGAACCACTCCAGCATGCCCGACTTTCGGAACCTAAATCCAACTAACTGGCCATGGACATACTTTGAAATATCCGAATGCGAAAATCCTTGGATCGTCAAGAAAAGTAAATAGCGGAAGTTGATCGATAGAGAGATTCGATGCGCTGTATTGGACAATGAAACAGGAGAAAATGCGGCTGGAAGACCACGGATTCAAAGCGACAAGGTTCTACTGGCAATATGATTGATCATCTCCGCAAGCAGCATTCCATAGATTCTCCTAACAGACCGGAAGAACCAAAAAGAGCAGAATCTAGTATATTATCTTTCATAAAGGGGAAGGAGAGACTTACACATCAACTCCTAGAGAAGAATATTCTGCGCTGGATAGTGGCTGAAAAACAACCATTTACACCCTGGAGTCGGCGGCTTTCCAACAAATCTTTCACGATATTCCCGGAATTAGGCTCCCTTTTACCAGGCGTCAGGTTGTTAGACAACAGTTGGCCGATGAGTTCGCAGCACAGCGCGTACAATTAAACGAGGAACTATCCAAAACATGCAAAAGAATTGCTATCTCTATGGACGTCTGGAAGGGATAAAAATATATTCTCTCTGTCAGAATAGTCGCCCTATTTCATTAACATGTATCATCGTCTCGTCTACTTTCCGGACCACAATTTGACTTAATTCTGATTGGCGCGTTTTTTTTATATGCGGTTGCGGTGAATGTTAGATTTTCACACCTTTTAAATTTAAATTAGAGAATATACCAATTATCCGCCGATCTGAGGGTTGGCGGATTTGTATCCGCACATGCATCCGCCAATCGAAAGTATGGCGGATATCCTATCCGCCAAATCCGCCTATCCGCCTACAGCCCTGGTCCCCTTCAGGCCAGGCTGAAATTACTGCTGCACGATTTTACACTGTAGAAGTGACTCCGGCTGTATGCGCCTTATCTCTGTGTTCCCTTCCATTTAACTATGAGAGTCAGTAAATGCTGGATAGTTCGTATACAAATCTATACAAAAGAATTGAGAGCTGGTAGAAGACTTCGAGTCCCGAGGGTTAGATATAGATTTGCGGGCCTGATAACTAGCCTTTAATAGGAAATGTTTAACTATTTAATTAAGTACCATCACCTGATTTGGCGCCGATATTCGATCGAATACGAATATTCGAGCCGATATTATTCGACCTGAACCTTATTGTCGAATACGAATATCGAATATTATTCGAATGCCTTTCAAAGAGTCGAATATCGAATACGAATATTGGGAAAACCTGCCAATTTTCGTATTCGCAACAGCCCTATTCCTTATATTCGCAAATACTTGTACATTGTCATTGCTGTCATTGCTGTCATGGTATCTCTGTACCAAAAGAGCACCCTGACCCAAACCTAGCAAATCTTCTCTTTAATAGGCAATCCTTGTACTGGTAGCGCAGAAATTTCTCTATTCGTGTCCGCTCCTACTACAGTAATTTAGCATCGATTTTGTCAGGGACACAATTAATTTGCATCAGCGAATGAGGATCCAAGCAGCTCGCGCTGCCCAGGCAGCAGATTTAATGTCACACTAAGATTCGAATAGCGCAAAACAGGTTGTGCTGACTCATTATCACTGATGATACACTTGAGGCATATCTGGATGCACAGTTACTGAATGGGGAATGAATTAGAAGACTAATTCTTTCTCGTAGCTATATAGATGTCTTCTGAGAAAACGTTAACTTTCGTGGTGCTGGTTGCCGATTATCCAGCAGTCGTCATGCTGATTCAACTTTACTCAGCATAGGGGCGACAGAACGATTGGATGAATAATATACAGGCAAGACCATGAAGAGTCATCTTGGAAACCTGTAAATCTAAAGACAACCACGGAGATCCGCTAACCCAGTTTCTCTTTCATATGCTATTCCAATTAAACACCTTTCACCTAAATTCTTTTCAAGTATGTAGTTGATTAATAAAAGTTTATGCACACGTTCATTTGTGAAAGCAAGTTCACATTTACAACTCATCATGTGCAAAAATACAGTCTCTGTTGACTCGCTCAATAATTATTCGTCTATACCTTGTCAGACGTGGGTAGCCTGAATCGGTAACCTCCAAGATGACATGGAAGGTACGCACTGGAACGCTCCGATGATCGCCTTGGCTACACTGTTCAAATGAAGGAACCCTGACCTTCACAATCCCCTTTTAGGCTCAGTAAAGTTTAGAGACTTGACCTCAGACTCAGCAATCCAGCGTGTTGCAGTTGATTCAAAGTATTGAGTCCATATAAAGTCGAGATCGTCGCCGTCTGGATCGGAAGATGCAGTAGCATCGAGAATAATATCTTCTTCCTGATTACACAGGCTAATGGTGATTGGAGAAACGGAACTGCTTCCATTAACTACAACAGTAGGTTCGTGATTTGCCCCTGAAAATGAAGATTGAACTGACCACTGGATTCGGGTAGCAAAGTCAGCTTGGAATGCCGGCCGCCATCGCCAAATTGTTGCTTGGTTGCTGCGAAACATCTTGTCGTTTACTAAGACCCTGTCTACCGCATCGACGTAGTTATTCACGAAGCCCGACTCATCAACTGCTACATATCTTCCTCCCCAGCTGCCATACTCTGGATGATCGGGCGAACCTAGCCCATTCGGAATCACGTATAAAAATGAAGGTGTGTCACCCTCCATAATAAACATGGTATCAGGATAGGCCTCTCCAAGATTGCCAATTTGAATGTTCTCTTTAACCCAATGCGGCGAAACAAGCGAAGTGTTCGGCCCACCTTTATCAAAGTTATAGCGATTCTCGCCCGATATACCAGCCCAAGTCGCGAGACCATATAAATTCCATCCATGAACTGAGACAATGTAAAACAGTCTCGGAAAATTAGCACGAATCCAAGGACCAGAATTGTCTTGATCTGAAATAGCATATACTCGAACCTTAGACAGGAAATCATCAACGGCCACCGCATCGCGAGACTTTTGAGACCTCGTGCAGTGCGTGTGCCAGAATCGTGGACCCTCCCCAGATCTGAACCCAAATTGAATCACCTGAGGAAATAGAGTCGATTGTAGTAATAAGGTGGGAAACCGCTTCGCTCGGTTTTTCGGCAAACACGTCAGTACCGTACGCACAAGAGCCACTGGTTACAAGTGAGCGCGACTTCGACGCACGAGGATAGTTCTTGGATTGGACTCGAAGTGTATCTTGTATCTCGCTGTACTTATCGATAATATCATAAATCTGGTCCACTCTTGTCGTTGTATTCAACCAGACAGAGGTGCTTGCTGCGATACCCAATATGTTTAATTCATTGGAATAGAGAAGCAGGCGAATCAGCGATTGGGCATCATCTGGCTCATTAGCGATGTCAGTGAGCACATAGACATTTGGAGGAAGTGGCTTTGGAGGAGCGGAGAATGTAAACGCAACGGCATGCATCAAGAGATTGATGAATCCTAAAACGGTGGACAATCTTGTACCCATGTCTGCATACGTATTATGCGGAGTGAGCGCTGAAATAGTACGAGATTGATTTTGGACTGAAAGTAGTACTTATGGAGAGAGACAGAGGGGGGTGTAGCCACATGGGACGGGATAGGTTGGCAAACAGCCTAATTAGGAAATTTGAGCCGAAGAAAACGTTCATTGCTCGCTAGCCAATTCCCCCCCTGCCACATAGGGCACGAATACAATTTTCTCTATTCGCTCGTTCAAACGCCCTCAGCGTGCACGACGACTTGATTATCGCCTGCTTAATGACGGTAGTGACGACGAAGCTGTCCCGGAGGACAGAATGGTGAAGAGAGGCCGATTTCCTTCACCACTTGATAGTAGTGAACCGATAACACCCGATGATTCAGCGAGTCAATTGTCTCAAGATGTAGAACATATTCAAAATTATCCTCAGAATGAGGCGGGATCTCTTGATGAGCAATCGGAAACATCATTAGATTCTATGGAGTCCTCAAAGCCTTCTGCGCAGCGTCAGAACACTCTGCTCTGGTCGTACTTCAACGTCTCTCCCATTCCTGGAAAGTTGTGGTACCCAAAGCGTGGTAAAACCGGACCTCTACTTGACAACGAGATTCAGTGCAGATTGTGTAGCTGGAAAACTACCGATTCTGCTAGAGCATCGTCAACAACAAATATGAGATCGCACCTTAATAATGATCGCCTGGAACACAGCAACGATAATAATGGCCATGAAGACCAGCAACACACGATGAAGCAGCAGTCAATTGCCACAATATTCAAGAAACGGTCAGAAGAAAACATTGCGAAAACATTAGAACAAAATTTAGTACGTTCGACAGTGGCAGACCATACGGCTTTTATGTCGATCGAGTCACAAGCATTCCAACAGATATTCAGAGATTTGCCAGGTGTCTCGCTCCTGATCACATCCCGTAGGACAATGGCTCGCAGAATTGCATTTAACACCTGCTGAGAAGGAACGTCGCCGTCGCGAGGGTCTCTACATGTGCCGCGCGGGCCCCACTCATTTAGCTCGCTCCTGCCCGATAAAGAACCATGGAGCACCGGTGAGCAATTCACACTGTCAGACGTATGGCTATCTCGCCCTGTCTTTGCTCTTCCGCAGACACATGTCATTCCGGCAAGACAAATGATTCAACTGCTGTTTACTATTCCATTATTTCTGGAAACTCTCAGCCTGCTCCATCGGTTTCTGCCACCATATCGGGTACTGCTTCTTCCTCACACGCTCGAGACGTTTATTTGGAGGCTGCTCAGTCTCACAATCACGGAACACGACGTATCCGCCTCACAGCAATTCTCAGCAACTTCAGTCGCGATTTCGTCAACCGGCGGCTGACGGACGCGAGGTTCGCTCCAGGATCATCACTCAAGAGGTTCGCACAACTATGCAGATCGACACTGTGGACTGGAGGAAATATACAATGAAATTCAGCTCTGAGTACTGCCGACAGCACTGTCTGAAGCCTATAGATTGACAGGAAACTGATTTGTTCGAAACCGACCACTACGAAACCACGAATGAATCTTTGGTCCATCTCTGAGTTAGGTTGGTGGAGGTCTGGCCAATATTCATTTTCTGTTCTGATCTGGTTAGCGCCTTTGCCGCGTCTCTCCACTTCACGAGGTCATGGGCTCTGACCCTGCATCAGCTGTGTTCTGAGATTGCCAAATAAAGCTAGTTCATTTAGCGGCTTTAGTGGGGGAACGGAGAGTTCTAAGTTAGTTGTTGCTTCAGGGTCACCTCGGATAGAGGTGGTGCTCGTATATGTATAGACTTGAATAGTCGTGAGACCAGATTTTCGCCTCCCTTCCATTGTTTACTTCCTATTCTTGTCTCCAATCATACTCAAAGTCATACCTTGAAAAGTAAACTACGTCCCCATCAATCCATTTGTTTGTTCCCAAGATTGACTGACACTTCCAGAATGTTTGCCTCACAATTTCTCTTTGTGGGAAACTGGGTCCTTTTCAACTGCCACTGATCCCTCTGTATCCTTCCGAGCATGAACTACTACCTGATTACCAAACAAAGTGTCAATCTCTTCTAGAGTCCTGCCCTTTGTCTCGGGGTAGAACAGAACGTAACAAACTGCGGCCACCATATTGAAGACAAAGAAGGCGTAGAAGTATCTGAATCCAACCGCGTTAAGGGCGATGGGAGAGACCTGCCCAATGATCAAGCCCAGAGTCCAGTTAGTAAAGGTTGATATTGAGTTGCCTCTCGCGCGAATCTCAACCGGAAATATCTCCGCAGGATACACCCAGCTAATTACTCCAGTAAAGGTGTAGAAGAAAGGGTTGAACACAAAATTCATAGCAACCATGGCTCTCAGTGCGTTCGAGTTAGGGTTCTGTGCACCATCTGCGATCACATAATACTGGCTAAGGACCGCATTGACGACCAGAGCACAGCCCATTCCAGTCGCTGAAAAGACCATGAGCTTGATCCTGCCGAGACGCTCCAAAAAATAAAGGGCCATGGAACATTCAACAAGTGATAAGGCTCCTGATAGACCGATGATAAGAAGAGAATCTCGGGTGTCGAAGCCTAGAAGTTTGTATATAGTAACTCCGTAATAATTGATAACATTGATACCAGACAGTTGACCAAAAGCTTGGATTCCACATCCAAGAAGAAGCCTTCTTCTCCAATCTGGCTTTGAAATGAGGCCTTTCCACGAGCGGATGGCGACGGTCTTCTCGGCAACAATTGTGTCATGAATTTCATGATATTCCAATTCCAGATACTCTTCATTATTTCCGTCACCGTGGAGCTTACGTAGTACTTCTCGTGCTTCATCGTAACGGCCCTTCTCCATGAGCCATCGAGGCGATTCCTGAAGAAACCAGATACCACTGACTAATATGAGGCCAGGAACAACTTGAAAACCCAGTGGAAAACGCCCTAGTATGTATGAGCAGTGTCATCGAATACGGTAAACACATCTTACACTGAAAGGAACTGTTGACATAATTGCAGCCATAACCGATCCATTGTGCTAAGAGGAAGCCCCAACATAACATCCATTGTAAAAGACCGCTCAATGCGCCTCGATAGGCGGCTTCAGCAATTTCTGACTACTACCGTCAGTGGCAACAGAAGTGATTAGGATGGCATTACGCACGCAGTACATGGGGACGATCGCAGTGAGGATACCAATTGCTATACCGGCAATAACACGACCAGCAATTAACATCGCCACAGTCACAGCGCCGGTCTGAAGAGAGCAGCCGAGTGTGGAGAAGCAGCCACCGATGAAAATGGTTTTCTTGCGACCGAGGCTATCACCTAGCCATGACACAGACAGGGCGCCGACTATGGCGCCACCCGTAAACCCAGACACGATGCCGCCGGTAGTTGCAGCATCAGGTGTGCCAAAGTATTCGACAAAAACAGGCTGTCCAATCGTTGAGGTGATGATACCGCTGTCATAGCCAAAGAGAAACCCTATAGCAGAAAACTCAGCCCACGTCGCATATCAGCTCTTCAAAATCTTTTGGATTATATACCGCCAATTGCAAGGAACACTCCAGATACGATTGTCACAGCTTTTCCCATGATGATGTCACTTGCGATCAGACCCAATAAATGGATAGAGACCGTTGTACTAATATTTGACGTTGAATAAGAATCGGACGTGTGGGAGGATGTGATGCAACTTATAGGCAGACTGTAGTAGTCGTCAGACTTGGGGCGAGATATGGACGTGCTTTATAGGTAGGTTAAGCGAGAACTAGAAGCATGCGTAGAGTGTCCTCTGCAGATAAATTAAGTTGGGCGCCTGGCGCACAAACTACCCTTAGAAGTTATTATGAACCACACCAGAGCCAAAGGACATTGGTTTCTGTCTTAAAAATACGTTAATTCCGAAGTCGACGCTCGTCACCGGTATTAGCTCTAGGCTTACCATGATTTATCTTAGTAGTATGGTACTATCAAATAAAATCTGGTAGTTGACTATTTCGGGTTGGTGGAGATGGTGAATATCTACGCAGCCCCCGCATGATGCACAAAAGACTGGCATGTGGGTTCATTTGAGGTCCAGATGGGGAGTCCCTTGGGAAGGGTAATTGTGGCGTCGAAAGGAATAGCCGGGGAAACCTTTTCCCGTCTCTTAGTGGCGGGACTAAGTTGTAATTCAGAGCCTCTTATTTCCTATTCCCTATTCCGATTATTTGATGTCTTATTCATGGGGCATGATGCGTGGCCGCGCAGGGTGTCCTCTACATGGCTATTAGGTTTATTGAAAACATTGAGACCCTGTTCGCTATTTCTCTTTGGGCACGCTGAAACACCAGCCCTGCCATTCACCGCCACACTGGTAGCTTCATGATACATTTCTTGGAGAATCATAGAACTTGCATTCAACACATAGGTCATATATTCAGTGTGATCCTTGGCGTATTTTAGTGCCGGGATAAAGAGATAATGAGCATCCATGATTGCCCCTCTAAAACTAAATTGAGCCCTCAATTGAGAGCTCCCTATAGTTTTACTTAACGGGAACTGTGTATCTACTATTTCTCTTCCCAGTTTCAAAGCTAATCCTAGACTATGATTAACGTAATGGTCAATGAGGTCCTTTAAAGATGAGAACAAGAAGGGTGGTTGAGACTCTGGATGTCACAATGGGGGGCAGCTGCATACTCCGAGTCAGAGTCGGAGTAGTAGAGGAGTGTCTTCATCAGAATGATACATTTTATGCAAGATGTATAGCTTGATTCCATTGTGCTTCCTTCTATTTAAGGGAGGTCGCTCCCTTTTATAACACTACGCTCTACTCCGTTAGCAGCCAGTCAGCTGGCCTGCGGTAGCCCCGATTTCATACCCGAGACCTTTCGTCATATTTATGACAGCTCCCTAAACCCTCATCGTTTTGTCCTCGTACATAACTGTCTAGGTGTGCTCACGAATGACGAATATTCGTACGAATACGAATAATTGAAGATAACTTGACTACTAATGCGAATACGAATAAAACAATTTTATTCGTAATATTCGTAAAATTTAAGTACTTGTCCAATTTTAGTTACGCCTCGTTAGCAAGCTCGCTTCTATAAGCGCCCCTCAATAACATCAACTTTCTCATAGTTTCGCCACTCAACGGGTGCCTCCGCAAAACAAGGAGGTCTCTCCCTGTGTTGAATAGTTTTTCGACTGGTCTGAGGAGTTGACGACTGCTCCGCAAGGTGAGACGTTTCTGAAAGTTCGTCAACAACAATGCCTGCTCCTGAATAGTCCGCGCCTCGGGAACGGGCAGGCCTCGTGCGAGGCTCGCACTAGCAACTTGTGGGCGCAGTGCGACGTGAGGGGCCTCACATGCCCCAACTCCACTGTGTGGGAGTGCAGCCCTGGTACATGGCTAGGGTGTGAGTGGAACGGTGCATCCTGACCCAAAGCTCCTCCTTAGACTCAACTAGTGGCGTTAACCTGTGGAGAAGTAAGACAGAAACCAAGCTTGGACCATCCGCGGCCTGAGATGGTTTGGCATATACTGCAGCTGCTAAAGTTTATGAAACCCCGCATTCTGCGTGCAATTCTATGTCAACTAATTATGCCTTCCCACCGGTGGGCGAATTTGGCATTTCTTGGTTTCAGAGATACTTCGTTATTAATGCGTTCCAAGGTTTGTGTCACGCAATTCTTGCGGGGGATTACCATAGAAATTCCTTAACGTTAAGGGGAGGTCTTTAACGCGGCACTCCCGGACGCGCGTGTAAACTGCACTAAAAGGGTAATGTACCCCAAGAGGCTAAATATCTCTATTTGGGCAAGCTATTAGCGCTATTTATCTCGGTACAAAGTAGTTGTCTCTACGCTTGGCAAAGTAGTTAACTGGTTTCAGAATAGACGATTGGCGTTACCCAAGCTGCTCTCCCAACATTACTTCACAACATTTGAATTGGAGTTTTTTACCGATTAGCCCATGGAAGAGCTAGGCTACGGCTTCCTAATTTGAATAGAGTTTGAGTTTCGCGAAGGTATGAGAATCATGAGCCACACAAAAGTTGTGTGGAAAAACTTAAGCCCGCACTGACGTCCTTGTCATCGTCGTACCTCGCCACCGCCTACGTCTACAATCACAACACATGTTACGGCCGTGGCGATGGCAGGGGACGGTGAATATCGTATCGTATCGCCGAGATTCCACGTGATACTCACCACGGTAAATAAAGGGTCTTGAGAAGGAAAGAATAAGCAATTGATCAATTAAGGATTGCCAAAAAAAAAAAAATCCATCTAGATCGCTAACATTATCATAAAAGGTGCGCGATTATTCTTCAACTTCTTGCCTTTGAGGCGCTCCGACATGCAGCGAGCAGCCATTCTGATGAAGATTGAAGTATACATTGAATACTAGAATGGATTCTCATGATTCGTAGCTTCGGATAGTATTTTTTGTCTGCGGATCTATACTGTGCGGTAATCACCGAAACAGGGTTAGGGTCATCGTTTTTCGGCGAATCTCCCATTGAGGTAGATAACTGTTAATCTGCATTGGGTCAATGGAGCGGACTTATCTCGGTTATGATGACCGCCACCATGAATAAATAGCCGGCCTATCGTTGTCTCGTTTCATCCACCTCTTGATCTAATGATATTTTAAACGCAATATGTCGAGGCTTGGTGTTCAAAACGTCAAACCAAAAAGTGTATTAGGCTATCACCGTATTCTCTCGCCAAGTGCTGGCGTTCGAGTGTCACCTTTGTGCCTTGGAGCTATGAACTTTGGTGAGGCATGGTAAGTGGTTGTTAATATGACGATCGAGAACTTAGTCTAACTTGATGAAGGGAACCTTTCATGGGTGGTAAGTCTAATGAATGCAACGAACTATCCCGAGTCTGATGGAAAGAAATAGTCTGCAAGAAGGACACTGCGTTTGAGATTCTAGATTATTTCTTTGATATGGGTGGTAATTTCATAGATACGTTCGTGGTTACATTGTTTATCAGTCATTGCTACTCAGCTTATTCTATTCTAGAGCAAATATGTACCAGGCTGAAGAATCAGAGGAGTGGCTAGGTGAATGGATGGCTGCTCGTAAGAATCGCGATCAATTGGTCGTCGCGACCAAATATACCACCTTTTATCCATCCGGCAAAGGAGGCGAAAAAATCAAGTCCAACTTTCAAGGTAACCATCTGAAGAGCATGTACTTATCCCTGGAGGCTTCCCTAAAGAAGCTTCAGACATCTTATATTGATATTGTGAGTGCTGGTATTCTATTGTACTGCCCGTAATTAACACTATTCTCTCACGACAGTTCTACGTGCACTGGTGGGATTTCTCAACCTCGATTCCGGAGCTTATGCAATCGTTGAATCGCATGATTGATAGCGGCAAGGTGCTATATCTGGGAATTAGCGATACTCCGGCATGGATTGTTTCTAAAGCTAACGAATACGCCCGTGCACATGGTTTGACTCAATTCAGCGTATATCAAGGAAAGTGGAGTGCGTCGGTGCGTGATTTTGAACGTGATATTCTACCTATGTGTGAGGTTGAAGGCATGGCGCTTGCTCCGTGGGGGACGCTGGGACAAGGTAATTTCAAGTCAGCCGAGCAACGTCAAAGTCAGGAAGGAAGACAAGGAAGACCTCCGACGGAAATGGATATTAAGGTCTCGGAAAAGCTGGAGGAGATCGCTAAGAGGAAAGGAACTATGATTACCAGTGTGGTATGTATCCCATAAATATATACTTTTGGGTTGATCTTGGGGCTAACGATTCAGGCTCTTGCCTATATTATGCATAAGGCACCTTATGTTTATCCAATTGTTGGCGGCCGTCAACTGGAGCATTTGAAGGGCAACGTCGAGGCTTTGTCAGTGGAGCTTACGGATGAGGATGTAGACGAAATTGAATCTGCATACCCGTTTGATGTTGGGTTTCCAATGAGCATGCTTTTTGGTTTTCATGATCCATCTTATTATAGAAGCTGGATGACAACTAAAGATATTAATCTTGTAAAGAATAGGGTGGCTCTTGACACACCCGAGAAGGTGCGACCTATTCGTCGTTATAAAGTAGATGATTGAGAATCACACAGTTGATTGCGCTAAGGTTTGATACGAGTTCTTCTTTGTGTGTGTAGATGCCGGTAGGAAATGTGGAACTGTTCTGACATACGCTTTTAGTAGGCTGCAGAAGGTTGTTGTAGAAGGCTTAGAGTCGAAGATTAAATATATTAACTGCTCTCAAAAGGAGAATATAAAGGAGAAGAAGGACGCAAGATATGGGGAGAATTCGAGAGGAGCTTTTATGTTACGATAGGCTACGTACTCGGGCGGTCGTCCGGCTCGATGGAGGTCACGTATACGCAAGGGGCTATATAAGGGGTCCTCGATAGGTGAAAGCATAGCGGAGCACCATCCTGGGCGTAGGCTCTACACCAAATACCAAAACTGTACGCGAAATAGCAGGGGGATGGATGACAGAAGGGTACCCATATTATCAATGAATGGTTTCTCATCCATTATAAACGACCACTCAGCGTGGGCAGAGTGACTAGTCACTACTACTGGATACCCAAAATCACTGAAGAAATTTATTGGTAAGTTAGTTGACTAAGTAGTATTAATTACGGCTGGATGTGGAGGGCTAACCTAACCCTAGCTTTGAAGACTGCGTCCAGCATCGCCGCTCCGTTTTTCATCACCAAATGAGACACTGGACATATAACACGCAGTTCAGGGGCCCGAACCAGGTCTGAAAGGTCCGAATTCTCATATTAATGAGCCGCATAGTCGGGGGCGGAGGGCGTCCATGGTCTAGGGGGGTGGTTCACCATACAAATCCAGGTTGAACAGGTCTGAATTTTTAGACTTTCTACCCTCCACACTGTCCTGGTGCCAAAAGCGCCAGAGAGCGCCCTGACCCTGACGGGGAAACCATCACTAAAAATTTGGGTTCCTAAAATAAAATAAAAATGGTAGCACGCAAATCAGAAAAATCAGTTCGTTCGAAAAATATATTTACATATATGTATTATGGCGACGGGCAGACACAGTGAGCGAGTACAATTACTGCTTGCTGGCATAGGTCAGGGCTCAATGCGAAGACATAAAACGGAGGAGGATACGCGCTCAACGCCAGTTGCGACCTAATGCAGGCAACCACGTTCTCCAACAATGGTTTAAGGATACCTATAATCGGAATATCTCATCTTCTTCAGTGTCTGAAATCCTTTCTTCTCGGTATAGACCTTGACCAGTCATCGAGTGATCGAGCCCCGCCGCCGGATGCAAAACGATTTCGACTCGAACGTTGGCCTGACATAGAAGCTGCCTTATATGAATGGATACAGCGAGCAGAGGGCCACATAATAATAGCTGGAGAGATTATAAGGGAAAAGGCACTGTTCTTTTGGAAAAACCTTCCCGCTTACGAAGGGAAGGAGATGCATACATTCAGTAATGGCTGGTTACACAAATTCCAGACCAGACGATCTATTAGGAGTCTCACACAATATGGAGAGGATGGAAGCGTAATGCAACAGAGTGCTGAGCAGATAATTGAAGTTCGACAGGCATTATGCGCGTATAGTCTTAGGGATCAGTTTAATTGCGACGAGACATCTCTTTATTGGAAGCGTATCATATCCTACGGGTTCGTCCAAATTCATTGAGGTATTACCATATGGCTCATACTACTTCACACACTGATTATATTTAAAATACACCACATTTGCTAAACTTCAAAGCAGATTAGATCGCCACAAGGACATTTCGGCGAATGTGATAACCACTAAGGGAATCCAGTACTATACTAAAAACTCAATTATTTTGCTGCCATCTGCGCTTCTTCTCCTTTTTTTTCCGCATCCGTTTTGTAGTCCTTAAAATTTCTTGCAGAAATATGTTTCATGAAGAGCTCGTCCAATTCCTCGTACGATCTTCCAGCTGTTTCAGGAAGGTAAAGCCATAGGAAGCCAATACTCAACAAAGCCAAACCTCCAAATATGAATGCAACTTTGGCACCCAGATTCGCCCTATCCGGATTAAAAAGATAAGGGAGAACAAACGACCACATACAATTTAAGGAATATTGAAATGCGATACCAATCGAAATTGTTTTGTTTCGAAGACGAGACGTGGCCACTTCACAAAGAATGGTATATGCAGTTGCACCGATTGTAACGTTATACCACCAACAATAAAGTAGAATCATTGCAACAGTCCCTTTAATTGCACCCGGTGTGGCTGCAACCGCTAGACCACCCATTAGCCAAAGAATGACTGTCAGTATCACAAGACCGTAAACGGTCAAGTTTCGTCGCCCGATTTTATCGACTAAATACCAAGACATAATATTCCCAATCATTGACAGGACTTGTTGAACAATCTGCAACTTGAAGCTTCCAGAAGTGCTATACCCAGCAAGCTGCATGTAATACGTCGAATAAGACGCTGCGAAGGTAATTCCGGACAATGATTGAATTGCTAGCGGAGAAATGCTGATGAGAGTGCGTCGAAGATTTGAACGGCGAAAGCACTCAAGGTATGTTGCACCCTCGGTTTCAATTTTGATCTCCTCGAGGGTTAATTTTATAACGGCTAGCCTTTTTTCATCCAATCCGTTCTTATAACCCAATTGGCGAAGAGATTGAAGAGCCTTGATGTCCTGATCTTTAGACGCATACCACCATGGTGATCTATCAAATTTTAATACTGTCGAACTACACTAAAACGGAATATAAGTTACGTACTCTGGCATGAAAAACACGAAGATCGACGCAATAAACGCAAATCCATACTGAGCGCAAAATATCGCACGGTAAGCCCACCGCGTCGTTGCAGTCCCCGTGCTGTTGACGATTAAGGCCACTGTAAACGGCCCCAGAGTATACGACAACGCTGAGAGGCAAGTTAATAGACCTCTGAGCGCCAATGGAGATATCTTGGCGAATTAACAAAGTGCAATACTCTGCAAAACTATGGGCCATACTTCTCCAATGTAAGTAACAGTTACGGATGCCAGGGCACCGGTGGTGAATCCATTGAGAAATTTACCACCAAAAAAAAGGGCATTCGTTGTCGCAGCAAATTCCATGCTTATTGCCGCATATGATAGTGCCAAAGCAATAATAATCAGTAACTTTCGCCCAATTCGATCCGCGATTTGAGCGGCGAAAAGCGTACCAACGACGCCACTAATTTCATTCCGTGATTAGTCAACTCTTTTCAACCCTTTCCTAATAATTTCATTCAACTTACGAAGCAACTGGGGCCCCGTTAAATGCAGACTGCCATTTAGTATCTAGCACCCATTCGCCGTCAAAGTAATAACCAAAATCCTTGCGAAACTCTGGTATTCCAAGTATGTTGCCGGACGCTTGGTTCTCGAAACTCACTAAAAGAATTGTCCAAATTGCGAAGAGACACCAAGCAAAAGCAAGGGGATTTTGGCGTATTGCTTGCCACTTTGAGAGTTCATGGTCCTCCTGATTGGCCAAGTGGCCCATCTGAATGTCAACAGATTTACGTTCTTCATGGTTGGTGGAGAGTTTTTCAGAATCAACCTGCATTTTATCAAGTATTAAATATGTAAGAGCAAGGACCACTAGAGAGATATCGATATATGTAGATAATTCAAATTATCAAGTGCAGCGCGAGTGCAAATATTTATATACGCCGATTGCTGACCCCGCCTTCCTGAACTCCCCCTGAGAATTTCAGAGATTCAAGTCTTCGGAAATTGTGGAGAAGCAAAATCAACTAAGCTCCAGCCAATCTTTGTCATGGAACATTTTAAGGTTAGATGCTAGTCCCGCTTGCTTAGTACGAACACAGCTGAGAAAGCCGTCCAAAATCTTTCCCCGCATTCCCCCCAAAAATTAATTAATTCTCTTATTACAATTATTGTAAAATGCCCGCACTTGCGTAGTACGAACACAGCTGAGAAAGCCATCAAAATCCTTCCCCGCATTGCCCGCAAAAACTAATTAATTCTCTTATTACAATTATAGTAAAAATACCCGCGCTTGAGTAGTAAAACGCAGTTGACGAAGCCGTCCAAAATCCTGCCCCACATTCCGCGTAACGCTAATTATTCTCCCATTATAATTACAGTAAAATTACCCAGCAGCTGACTTTGGAATTTATTGGCTCCGCCGGTGTTAATAATGTATGCCATGTATGGGTCAGGCACAGTAAAGTTCCCCATAATTTGAGTTTACACAGGAAAGTTGTTTCACAGATCTGTCCATAGGTGAACTTAGCCGAGCAAGTCGGAAAAGTCGTGGATACTCATGCAGTCCACGTAAAATACTGAGTATGTGTTCTTTTTTCAGGCACGATCATGATCCTGTTGATTGGCTGGAATGCGTGCAAATTATGTTCGAAAATAGTTGACGTTGCAACTTACGAGAAAAAGCGTTAATAACACTTCTATCAAAACTACTATAAAACAATACGTATTGATAACCAGAGAAAAACAAATAACGCCAATAATGTGAAATGCAGTAAGATCCAAAAAAGAGAGCTCCTGTACGGGTCTCGAGGACAGAGTCGGAGTTGTACTATTGCTACGATAGCTGGAAAGCTTATAACAATATATTTTAGAATATCAACTATCATTTTTTTTCTGGATATGGATAAGGATACGGATAACTAATTAGGGATCGGCATGGATAATATCCAGGCCAATTTTTCCGTATCCGTATCCGTATCCAGATCCAGATATATTCGCTTTATCCGTATCCGTATCCGTATCCCAACACGTTCTGCCAGTAGTAGTTGCAAGGCGCTTGAATAAGCCCGAAAACAGCAAATACAACGACTTGCTGCTAGTTGATTGATGAGGTGGATCTCCATTTTCCACTCCTCGCGACTTGTGTAGTCAAGTTGGCTAATGACTTGAGAATAGCCGATTGCACAATATCTTGATAATTGCAGGCATGACGATGGTATGCCGGTCCGAGTGGAATTGCACTAATAAATTTGTGCCTTTTGAATTTTCGACGGTATAGGTTTGTCGAAACCAGAAAGGTTTTTTTTCGTTTTCCATGTCGAGTCCATGTCTCTGTCCCTCGACGTTTCAAGACTAATTAGGAAATCTTTAGCGTGCTTGGTCGATTGTTGCAGCTCGCTTCAAAATGTGGGGTTTGGCGTGGCGTGGTGACTTGACATGCTTGTTTGGATGTTCCCAAAGATTTACACTTGCCCTTAATCCTTGATTTGATGATCATCATCTCAGTTTCGTTCAAGCCAGTGCTACGCTCGTCAACCTGAAATACAGAGCTACGGTACCGCACTGAGATCATGCGGAAGACTACTGCATCTTACATAAGAGGGCTTGACCGTCGCAGGGTTATCTTGTGAGGAGTAAGTAAACCTTTGGGGTGCCATCTAGCTAGACTATCTTGGCAACTAGCTCTTTGATGCTCGCTATAGGGTCGGCTTCGCCGGCCGCTCCTCGCTATTTCTCCAAGTAACGACTGGTACATCGACGTGAGGGTTATAATTTCCAGTTTTGTTCTTTACTTGGATGCGGGGCCCCGCGTCCTCCATTCTCGTGCGGGGAAGTGAATTAACATATCCGGATAATGTTAACTGACTAGTTCGTAAAAAGAGAGAGGGAGGGGCTTGGATAGGATATATAATGCACAAATTCACAAAATCAATCCATAGAGCATTATTACCATTGTTTCATTCACTATCACTTGTCCATGTTCGCGAAGATGTTCGTGTTGATTAAGAACGCTCTTTATCAGGATCTGAACTTACACCTTATACTTATCGGCCTTATCTCTTCTGTGGGAGCGTTGGGCTTCGGCTTTGATAACGGTTGGTGGGGAGGTGCTCTGGGCCTGTCAGAATTCAAGAAGAAATATGGAGAGTATGACCTTGGTAATGGAGCCTACGTTATCCCTCACGAAAGGCGTCTGTAGGAACGGGCACTGGTTCTGCCGGTATCATCCTCGGATGCATTATCGCTCCACTTGTCACCTCGCGTATTGGCCGCAAGAAAGCTTTCTTGGTCACGTCTCTCTTGATGTCGGCCGGAATTGTCCTGGAGGTGTCCGCTCTGACTTCTTTCTGGCAACTTGTCGTCGGCCGAATCATCGTGTACTCAGGCATTGGACTGGCCTCGAACTTTGTGCCCATGTACTTATCTGAGTGTGCGCCGCCACGCATTCGTGGTATGGAGCTTCTACTCTCACGGGGGAGTAAACGTTCGGGTGTCAATGAAATCACGCTGACGATAATTAGGAGCATTTCTCGCCCTGTACAGTTTCTTCACATCCCTAGGGACATTTTTAGCCTCCGTTGTCGTGTATCTATCTCAGACGCGTCATGACAGATGGCAATACCTGTGAGCATGATGCCCTCCTAAGACAAGGCTACTCACAAAGACATTAGAATTGTCATCCTATGTCAATTAATGGTGCCCGTTGGCTATTTTAGCTTCTACTCTTTTCTTCCCTAATCTCCTCGGTATCTTGTGTATCGTGGTCGGTTTGACGAAGCAGAGAAGGCTCTCAAAGTTCTGTCTAATCATCCAGAGTGGTCGCTCAAGAAGTACTGCTTCTGAAAGACCAGGTCGAGGACCAGAGGGAGCTTCATAAGGCGTCGTCGATTTCCGATTGCTTCAAGGGCTCCAACCTCCGACGGACTGTCATTGCCATGAGCGTGCAGATTTTGCAACAGGCGCAAGGCGTCTCGTTCATCCAAAACTTCATCGTCACGTTCATGCAGCAACTGGGCTTTCCAAATGCACTCCGTACCAATGTCATGGTTACTGGCTGCAGCTTTGCCGTGCACGTTGTCACATTTCTTAAGATTGACAAGGTTGGTCGCCGTCGCTCCCTTTTTCTTGGAGCGCTTGGGTTGGCCGTGACAATGCTGGGCACCGGAGCAGCGACTGCAACTGGATCGACCGGTCACTATTCTTCGATTGTCGCCAATATTAGCCGCGGCTTTTCTCATTCTGTGGTACTATATCTATGGCTTCACTTGGGGTCCTGGATGCTGGGTTGTCGCAGCTGAGGTCGGAACTGGTCAACTCCGTGAGAGGACCCATTTCTTGGTCTCAATGGGAAGCTTCCTCACGTCAATCCCTATTAACTTTGCCAACCCTTACGTTCAAGCCAATCTGGGAGGTTCGGTTACCTTTATTTATGGAGGCTTCTCTGTCGTCGCTGTCATTTGGGTCCTCATAATGATACCAGAAACAAGGGGCCGATCCCTGGAAGAACTCGATGAGATGTTCCAGGCAGACGTCAAGACAAGACAATTCAAGGACTACCAGTGTACGGGAATTGGAGCTCACATAACGCATTTAGATGAAAAAGGAGTCGAGGTTGTCGAGCAAGAATAAGGATACTATGTGAATACACTTCTTGCGTCGCCTGGCACGAACCCTATTTTAGTTGAACGTCAGTGATGCCTATACACTTAGCGTAACGACACATATGCCAATTTAACAAATAACTCAAAATAATATGTTTAGTAGTGGTAGTCCACCAACGAGATCCCAATTTCAGGCCATTGTTTATTTTTTAGAAATGGTGGCAGCCGGTTGTATACAAGAGCTGTTGCTCCTCGCGATAGAAGCAGTAGTTCCCCCAGCAATAATCAGCAAGGTCGTAGTTGGGATGAGAAAGCCGAGCGCCTCAGTTACGGATTATCCATGGCCTTATAATTAGGACTCTGCCAGCTCTTAGCCGCTGCGAGACTTTTTTGGACCATGTCGTAATGATTTACCAGATCGCCACTTCTAAAATTGATCCCCAATGATCCCACCATAACTACGTACTACCAGTACTATTCCTTGGCTATAATGGCCTCACAATTGGGAGCAGGCGGTCATTCTACGGGTCATGGATGGGCTCATCTCAGAAGCTAAAAGGAGCTGCGACATGATCTTCCTCTATTGCTTTCTTTCAATATCACCATCGTACACTGTGGTTCAGGGATCTGAACCTGGTCCGACGGTCCGCGATGGGCCATAGTAATAAGCCGCATCTGGCCAGTGTACAGGCTCAGGTGCTCCAGGGACGCGGTGATCCTTGGAAAGAGCCGCTACTGAAGTTCAAGTGGGTGCGTGGCTGGCCCAAGCTGTGGCACCGGCTCTAAATGTGCCTGTGTTCATATAAAAGGAGATTCATGGAATAAACCATCAACCATTCCTTTTTGGGACTAGCGTCAATGGACCGCGGTATGATGCTCCTACTCTGCTGCACCGCCAAACTTATTCTTGAGCCATAATTAAAATATCAAAGGTACCTTTTGTGTAAATTATATGTTCAAGATTCCGCAAGAAAGAAGCCGACCGAATTGCATTGGTATCAAGAGTCCAACTTGGATAAGCTCCTTGGTCAATCCATTAATCTGCTCCAATTTCTGTTGCCACGAGCGTGCCGAAACTGTTGGAAGGGTAAAAACTTTATGCTTGTCCGGCCTGACTCGGTGCACACGCCAATATGCCACCATTCAAATTTGAGGTAACGTGTTCGGGAAGCGAGCGGATCGCAAAAACCCACAATCAGCTTTATTTTCTAAAATCTAAATTGCAATCCACAGCGAGGATATATAACATTATAGTAAATAAAAATTATTCTGTATTCCCCTTGCTTGTACGTGAGGTATGTCCATTGTGATTACAACGGCTGCACTGTCTAATAGTACGTGTTTCTTCTACGGCTGCACTCCCGTTGTCTTCATCTTGGACCACTTCTTCATGACGTGGTGTACGACGTTGCCCTTCTGTTCCGGTAAAAATATTATTAGAAGCAATAAATGATCTAGTAGTTTGGCGCTTTCTCTTTTGGCGTTCAGCCGCGTTCTACACTGCCTTGCATTTGTGTAAGTTGATCAGTTAAAATCGCGGCCTGATACAGTGCTACTTCCACGCACTTCTTTATCTGATGCGACATGTGTTTGACTTGGCGGGCTTATTCTGCTTAAATATTTTTTTAATTTTCTCTGTTTGAGGTTGTAGTTGAATTACAGTCTTCGGCATCTCAGGTACCCTTGTCTCTTGAGATCCTTGTGGCCGACTACTCTCCGGACAAGGTGTGTGAAGCGAAAGTGAAAGGTTCGCCAATACCCTTAAAGATCATACATAACCAGCCCTAGCCATAGAACACGCAATTGAGGCCCCTGAACTACGGACCGACAGACCGACACGCCGCACACGCGCTATACAAACGCGCCGCACTACGCCGGGGTTAGGGCGCTTTTGGTTCAGGGCCATGATTCACTATAGCAAAGCAGGGACCGACATGGACCGGCAAGCCACCAAACCCACTCACTTACAAGGACCGACAGGGACCGAGTTCTGAGTTTCTCTGGAAAATCATTGTCAGTACCTAATTACGAGTGGAGCAAAACGATGTGAGAAGGCGATGTGAGAAAAACAATGGGAGGCCGGAGAATCAGTTGAAGAAAATCAACTGTCTTCACGGAATTACGTGGTGACTATATACCTGGAGACACGTACTTCTACGCTGGCACACATAGAGCCAGATTCCGAGTTGCACAATATGTTACGGTAGCTGGATGGCTTATAACAATAAGTTGTAGAATATTAACTATGAGGACCCGGCGGGACTCTATGTCCCATACTTCGGACATTTCCGAGCCGCTACTACCAATGAAAACTCTTATAAACGAACAAATGAAAACATAGACATTACAAAGCAAATAAGAACCAAGCACGCGAAAGGAACTGGGAAAGGCACAACAAGGAGAAAATGGAAACGAAATTAAAATTACGCGTCATGCGCCCCTGACAATGCCGGTGTGGAGCAGCCTGATTCCTCTGGCAAGGAGCGCGGTCCTGCCAAGGGTTCACGTCACTCTCGAGGCATTGTTAGGCCAGGGACAGATTTGCAAAGCCTGATGAGGGAGCACACTAGAAAGAGGAGCACAAGCGTCCAACGAAGATGGCTCTCGCACAAACGGCACAAAAATATTTATTCGAAGATATGATCATTACTTACACCTTTGAGTAAGGAATCTACACAACTATGGCTATTAATACTGACGAAATGTCAGACGTAACATAGAGGAATTCTCTTTTCGACACCAAAGTGATAGGGAACAAGTGAATATTTTCTTACCATTGCACCTCCGCAATACTCTCCACAGGTTTGCCACCACCTCCTTTCAATTGTCTATTCGTAATCTGAACAACAATTCTCTTGTAGGTCGACAGCCGATGCTCAGTTCCATTACCACGATCTTTCACTTCGAGGATAATGTGCATGACTTGCCCATTCTCTACAGGCTGACGGGTGAATATATCAATCGCACATTTCTCAGGTGGAGGCAGTTTTATTTTGACAATGCTACTTTCGTTGTTGCAGTCTCGGAATTCAATGTCAGAAACTTCGGAATCGACCGCCCACTGTGACGCAGTAATATCCTTATATTGAAACCAATGGAAAGATATCTGGTCGCCTGGATCTGGGTCGTACGAAGCCGACGCATCTAGTGTGATCTCTGAATCTGCCTCGGCTTCAATATATAAATGCTCAGGCCCAACAGATCCACCGTTTACGATCACCACTGGGTGATGGTTCGCTTTGGCAAAGTCCTCCGACAGTGTCCACTGTATTCTAGCTGCAAAGTCACTCTGAAACGCATCTCTCCATCGCCAAATTGCCGCGTGGTTGCTAACATATTTTCTACCATCACTTCCAATCACGTGATCCACACAGTCGGTATAATGTCGGCCTGCTTGTCCTAGGTCGGTAGGACCATAACGACCTCCCCACGAACCCCATGTTGGATTCTCAGGTGACCCTAAACCATTTGGAATCAGATATAAGAATGTCGGAGTATCGCCTTCGGGAATAAACATGTAATCGGGATACGCGCTTCCCAAGGACCCGATTTGAATGTTTTGCTTGATCCACTCCTTCGTCATTTTGGTGAAGTCTGGTCCCCCTTGATCAAAGCCATAAAACTTATCTCCAGAAATACCAGACCAAGCCGCAAGGCCATACTGATTCCATGCATGAACGCTCGAGATGTAAAAGATGTCAGGATACGTTAGACGAATCCACATCCCAGTATCGTCCTGGTCAGATATAGCATAGACTCTGATTTTGGAGCGTAGCTTAGCACTTTCTGACATCGATCTGCTCTGGCTTATGTGCTTAAGGGCTTGTGCGAGAACGTTGGTGCCACCCCAGCAAAGAATCCATAATGGAGTATCAGACTCGTCCAGGCGTTCAATTAGTAGTTTAGCACCGTCGCTGAGAGGCACGGAATCCTGAATGGCTTCCTTTCCGTACATCTTCCGGACTCGAGTTAATAACCAATTTGTAGTACGTCGCATGCTGGACTTACCGAAGGTCCAGTCCTGATGAGTTGAAGTATGTCGTCCCCACTAGGGTATTGATATTCTTGATGCACGTGGCAATTGAGGTTTTCAACCACCTGCGAATATGCCCGTACAATTTTCTCCATATCTTCTGGGTGGACAGCACGTTTCATCCATGTCGAAGTGCACGCGACAAGGCCTCTAGTATCAAATTCGTTCGAGTACAGCAAGTATCTCACTAAAGATTCCGCGTCATCAGGCTCGTTCGATATATCAGAAATTATGAAGACCCGTGTCTTCGGCAAGCAAGATTTAAGTGGCATCTTTGATCCCATATTGCGGTTCTTATTTCTTGAGCAGTCAGCAGGCTTGCCAATAATATTTCAGAAGAATAAATTACACGGAGCCGAGCATAGCCTAATATTAATGTGCGATAAATACGTCTAAGGAACATTTGCCACGAAGGATCTTCGAAGAATTGTGGCGCATTTTAGCCCAGGAAGTAAAAACTATCCGGCCGGAGTCTTGAATTACCTTAAAAGGTCATATTGAGTTCGACATCAAAATTACAATTGGGTTACCGGCCGAAAAAGGTTATTATAGCCTCCAGGTTGCTCGCGCCGGATAGGGGAAAAACCAATATATGATGAATAGGGAGATTCATGGCACCCACGATTAGATTTTGCCACCTGGTTCTTTAAAAGTTCCCTTACAGAAAAGCACCCTGAAGAGATAACCCTAGCCTTAAAGTTATTTCTTCCGGCGAATCTAAAGCAGAAACTTTGCACATTCCAACACTACATTAAGGTTTAAACACAAACTCTCAGGCGGTGTTTGACTAGGCAAGATGTCGACAACACGAACACGTTCGATAAATATCTGCTATCTGGTCCTTAGTTCACAACGCCTCGTACTCGTCGTCAACGCCAAAAACAAGCAATATTGACTGCTGCTGCATCCTATACATTAACAGCAAGTGTCCAAGTTTATACTCTGGTCCTGCTACACATTGTGCTCGCTGGGTCCGTCGTAGATGTTGTTCCAAACGGCTGCTCAATAATGTATGACAGTACGCCATTCAATTTCGATGGTATTGACGATTCGGAGGATATATTTCGATTTCGGTTCTCCAAGAGGGAAATACGCAGCATCTTGAATTACCTCCGACTTGATCTCATCCAATGGATAATCGCAATCGCCCTGAACCTTTGACGGCTTTTTGTATTCTTCTGCGACGGCTTGCACTCTCGGAGAGGTGGGGATCCATGGTGAGGGACTTCGGACGGTCGCAGTCTTATCTGCGCTCCGTGACAAGAGACGTACTTTGTCATCTTGCGCGTCGCTACAGGGCCAAGTTGGAATGGGACTTTGAGCAACTGACTGTGAGGGATTGGCAGTCGGTCAACCCTGAATACTATATGGACGAGAAAGCTTGTGGCTTATGCCGATATATTTTAGAATATTACCTATGCCGGAGCACGGGTTTCAACCCTTCCTTATATACACCTCTCCGGCGTACAACTCTTGATGAAAGACTTTTAGCCTCGGACTAAGCCGGGCGCACGGAAACTAACGAAACAATCATTACATCATCGAAAGAACAAAAAGACGAAAAGAATACCGCAGTCATGACGTAGTTCGGTAAGAACCAAGGAGCAAAGATTTTGCGATGCGGTTGCTGCGGCTCACGCATGCATGCTGACGTCAGGGTTTAGGAGGTACGAATCCGAGGTACGAAACCCTCAGGAAGGATTCCTGACACTGACACCAGAGACTCTTTTGCGGTACGCCGACCATGTGGATAAAAAGTGCGGCTATCCAAATATCTAGGGCTTTATAGACGGCACGTTCAGACCAACTACGCGTCCGACTGGGAACCAAAGGCTTGTGTACTCTGGGTATAAGCATGCCCCT
This sequence comes from Lipomyces orientalis, assembly GCA_030568275.1. Lineage (NCBI taxonomy): Eukaryota > Fungi > Ascomycota > Lipomycetes > Lipomycetales > Lipomycetaceae > Lipomyces > Lipomyces orientalis. Next base: position 4,063 of record JAJLTP010000129.1, on the reverse strand, counting down.
GGCTTTAAGTACCAAGCAGTGGTGAGCCCGGATATGACTAATCAAGATTGCGTTAACGTGATCGGCAAGCGAGCGGATCGCCCAAGCGAGCGGATCGCCCAAGCGAGCGGATCGCCCAAGCGAGCGGATCGCAAAAACCCACCATCAGCTTTATTTTTCTAAATAGCAATCACAGCAACGCTATATAACATTATAATAAATAAAAATTTATTCTGTATTCCCCTTGCGTGTACGTGAGGTATGTCCGCTTTGGTTGCAACGGCTACACCGTCTGATAGTACGTGTTTCTTCTACGGCTGCCGTCCCGTTATCTTCACTTTGGACCACTTGTTCATGATGTGGTGTACGACGTTGCCCCTCTGTTCCGGTCAAAATATTATTAGAAGTAATAAATGATCTAGTAGTTTGTCGCTTTCTCTTTTGGCGTTCTACACTGCCCTGCATTTGTATAACTTGATCAGTTAAGATCGCGGCCTGATATAGTGCTAGTTCCGCGCACTTCTTTATCTGATCAATTGCGACATGCGTTTGACTTGGCGGGCTTACTCTGCTTAAATATTTTTTAATTTTCTCTGTTTGATATCAGAATGAGTGAAATTACGATCATTCACTATACTTCATCAAGTAGGGATCGTCCATAAACTAGCTACATCAATGCTACGATGTGCATATATCCCGCACTTGGCGTCATGAACCCGTATGGCATCAGTGGACTGATAGTCTCTGCCAAGTAATCTTGAACATCATGTACAAGGCCGTCGCCTAATGATGATGGTGCGAAGAGTTGTGTACCTGAGTCAAAAGTACTCCTAAACTCTAATATGAGGCTGATGCGGCTCATTTAGCAACAGCCGAAATCTTCCGCACTCAGTGAGATCCAGCCCGTCGGCTCAATAACTTCACTGTCAAGATACTAGCATAAGGTCATCATCAAGCGTAAGGTGCCATGTCTAGCAAACTAGAGCCTACGCATTTACGGTCTAAATGGCCCTCAGGAAGGATTCCTGACAGCTGAACTAATCGCTACTGTTCGAGCGCTGACCATCCTACCAGCAGGGTAGGGTTTCTCTACCAATTTGTTGCGAGGTCAAAAGTGATAAAGTCAGACACTGAACCTCCCATCGTGACTACGAAGACGATCGAAGGCATATACCCCTCATCTGGAGCCGATAGTAAAAATGATAGAGTCTATCCTCTACAGTGGCGCCATTGAATGCCCTATTTGTCTTGTCGCATAACAATCGATATTTGAATTCGATACGTTGGTTGATTTCCAAGATAAATCGCGTCACCAGACCATTTCTCTATCAAATATAGGTAAAGACGGAGTAAGCGGGGTAAAGTTCTGAACCCTGGTTCCGTCTACTTCTTTCTGGGTTACATTTGCCGAGAATGGTTCCTAATACGCATCTCTGCAACTTAATATATAGCTAAATTTCCTGTGAATCTGCCGTATGGTCTGTATTGGATTGGGGAACAGATTCAAACCCAGTCATAGAAGGATATGCGCCAGCAGGGTTGTGACACATCCCATATTTACCGCGAAGTTGACTCTCCACAATTTGCAAATTGGCCGTGACTTTCAAGAACGCTCATGCCTCCATGGATTGTTGACTAATAGAATAACATGTTCAGACTTCTTGAAACGCGTATGATCGCTCTGGATCTCTATCAGACAGAAGGTAGACGAGTAGGGATCCAACCAACTCATTCACAGATGAAATGGGAGAAATCTTAGCAACACCAGGTTCATTATGTATGCCCATACCGATTTCAAGCTCATCAATGGGCAAAGATATTGTCGTCCAGGTACAAAACAATGATCCGAACTCACACCTATTAGGGCTGCAGGAGGATTGGGGATTCTGGCGGATTGGCGGAATCTGGCAGATAGGCGGATTTGGCGGATAGGTTATCCGCCGCGGATAATTATCCACCATACTTTATATTGGCGGATGCAGATGGCGGATTACAAATCCACCAGTCGTCACTTTGGCGGCTATGGCGGATAATGGGTAATCAAAATTTGTTGTTCAGTGTAACAATGTAAGACTTAAGTCAATCGATCATTAACTCTCATGACGTGTCCTCCTCTTTTTAGTATTGCTCCATATATTTTAGCATGAACTTTATTCAAGACACACTTCAGCTAGCTATTCTTAAGTCATAGTATAGTTGTCATTTCAACACCAAACAATCTGTTCAATCTCGACCGAGAAAAGTTGTTCGGGCAGAGTACATGCTTACGGGTGGCGCCGATGACCGACGAAATACGAAGATCACGGTCAGCGCTGCGAATAAAAGTTTATGCTGCGCATTGCGAATGCTCATGCGAAAGGGAATAGAGAAATTGAGAAAACTGTATCGTGTCCACCCCTACGCGAATTTTTTCAAGGCGGATTGGCGGATTTGGCGGATGTCCGCCAGATATCATCCTGCTATCATCCGGCCAACTTTCAAAGGGCGGATCCAAAGGCGGATGGCGGATGCAGATTTGAAAATTTTGGCGGATATCGGTATCCGCTGCAGCCCTGAGTCACCGATTGCTACTATGTTCTCTGCAACCGCACGGGCCGAGGAACACACTGACGTTACTAATTATGGGCAAGAGTCCTCTTTCTTTTGTTTCATATAGTGGTGCACCCAACATTGCCGACCTTAAAACCCTAAACCCAAGCTTCTTAAGGAAAAGTTACCGTGTGCGGCTACAAGGGCTAAAATTTCCTCTTCAGGTCAACCAGTAGAATTCGGCTTTCCACAAATTGTTCCAACGCTAACTCACTGAAGGAGGATGAGTCTCGCTATAGCCCTCGAGGGACGCGCTATGTACAACCTGGACATCGTGGCTATTCTAACCAATCCTTCTTCTAAATGCAGTCAATTTGCATTGTGTGTCACGGACACATACTCATAAGCAGACCCTTCTTAACCTTTGAAATATAACCATCCAATACTTAAAGTCTAAATGCCGACTCATTTCTGTCCACAATTGTTGGTAATCTACGACAACTTTTAAGAAACAGCATGCTGTTCACGATTTATGGACAGCAAAGACTACAGACCAAGGAAATGACATTCATAGCTTAGCGTAGTGCAAATTTAGGTGTTTAATAGTGGACATGTCCAAAATATCAACAGTGGTCATCCTGGTACAGCAATGGGCATGGAGGCCATTGGTGTTGCGCTGTGGAAAATACGATCAGGCTTTCGCCAAATATTATCTTCCTGGAGCGATATCCAAAGAATCTTCCTCTCATTCATATACAACCCATTGCTGATCTCATCGATGTTAGTAGAACTTTGTACAGCCCAGGAGCGTAGGCTGTGAGATTTTATTTGTATTGGCTACAATATAAAATTTTAACAATCTCATCATGCGAAGTCCGAAACAGCCCTGACGAAAATTGGCCCAGGCTATGCACAACTATACTCGCCAACAAATCCTTGAAGATGTGTTCCCTACATGTGAAACTGTGCAAAATTTCTCGGAAACAAATGCGAGTGGGGACAAGATTCATAGAGACTTCGTTAACAATAACACTATAACACCAGAGCTTCTAGGTCACGACAGACAATTAACTGGTCAAGTGTCGCCATCAAGTTGTGTCTCGATAAGAATTACCATCACAAAATACCCGGAGTACAAGAGCACGGCGAGTTTTAGTGATTTCTCTCCTCGGGATTAGATGGAATATTTGTTTGAGCTTCTCGTTTAGTCGAATATTGCTTGGCTGTTCAAGTAGGAAGCTTGACTATTTGTGTGATGTGTACAGTAAAAACGCTACAATGAGCTATTCATTACAGATCAAATAATTCTTGCGCACTTAAGAGACAAATCTTATTTAGCACAAAAAACTTCAAAGCCGTAACGTAGTCCATAAGCGAGCTGCGCACCCAAGCGAGCTGCGCACTTGACCACCTACAAGCGCGTTCAAAGTTTAGCAAGTCCACGACAACACATAAAATCAATTAAATCTACTCTGAATCCTCCTCATTAGACATCTCCAATACTTCTTGACAAGTGCGCGCATTATGTCCTGTGTTTCCGCAGACACCACATCGC